>CAJDSM010053647.1:12969-29562 GCA_903981925.1 Ostrea lurida | reverse complement strand
CATGTTACTTTGACGCGGTTCTATGACGTCGCGTTTCGGATATTCAATATCCGTCATTCTTAATAAAATCGCGCGCCTCTCTCTCTCTCTCTCTCTCTCTCTCTCTCTCTCTCTCTCTCGTCTCTCTCTCTCATCTCTCTCTCTCTCTCCAAATTGAAACATTCGGATGCCCAGCCGATCCAGTAACGGTGTGACACGTAATCTGAACGTTACGGTGAACGTAACCATGTATGCAGCTTATACAAATATATATTATTACTACAGTTACTTGACCGAGAAGAGTTGGATTCACGTCCGGAGTTGACAGGCGCGGCATCATCAAATCGCACGAGACAGCGAGCGTTCGAGTTTGATCTGATGTCCGCGCCTGTCAACGCAGACGTGATCCAACTGCTTTGGATCAACGTTATGTAGTAAGTGATAACATTTATTATATTATCCCCCTTATTTATCTTGTTAAATGACGTTATAAGTAAAATGTGTTCCAAAACATAATCAAAATACACAACATTGTCGCGAAATTATTCTATTGTGTACACGCAGTTTGTTCTATGACGCAGTCGACATTCTCCACATATAACGTTGCGTTGATGCATTGTGACTCATCGATTTCAGAGAATACTGATTACGGAATCGGAAAACACAGTGTGTGATCCGGAAAGTCGGATCACACTCTAGGAATTTACAGTTCAACACTCGGATCATGATGGTGTATCTGATAAATATGAATATTTAATGAAGTGGCATATTATACATTTAAATGCCACTGACATTTTCAAGAATGTACTGCGATATTATTGCAATATTTTTTCAAAGAGGAATATCAACGATCTTTTCTCTTATTCATCTATATCTTCGTCGACTTTAGGATTGATTTATATGCAGAATAAATGACAAATATGAAACAAGACTTCGTTGCTGAACTCCAATGGCTCTACTTGAAAGTAGAAAAAAAACTATGTTTTAGATACTTTAAGAACATTTCAATAGCCATATATTGTAAATATTTAATGTGAGGAATCTCAGCTAGCCCGCGAGCATGCATCTTCGACGATTATTCTCTTAGGAGAAAGGACAGGCATAGCCTGGTGTGATGTAGCAGTGCGGATTTAGAGGGGGCACCCCCCCCCCCCCTTTTGGTTACCAAACTTAATTTCATGTTTACACATGTATGTGTGTTTATGTTTTGCATAATTATGTAGTTTTAAAATTATGTTTTAAGAATTGTGTAAATTGACGAACACACACACACCACACCCCACCACCCACATATATATTATAAGGTCATAAAATAAAAAAAGCCTCAGTATTTTCTGTTGGTAATAGAACATTTCTTGCGATTAACTTCTGTTGAATTAATGTCAGAGAGATGCGCCTAATATATGGAAAAAAAGATATCGGTCCGAATGGAAAAACTTTCAAAGTTGTCTAATGTGTTTCATAGCAATTTTTAAGCCGTTTTCAGTACAGGGATTTGATATAGGTAGAGATTACTCCTTTTACCTTATCAAAATATGATCTCATGATGGGTGTGACCGGTCAATAAGGGATCTTTACTCTTCTTGGGCATCTGATACCACCTCTGGTGTGTCCAGAGTCCGTGTTTGCCCAACTCTTGGTATTTTTATTCTGTTTGGGACGTATGAGATTGATCACTGTTCGTTATCTTTGCCTCTACATCTGCGGGTATCCATACTACAAGGACAATTACTTGACATTAGACAAAGAAGAAACTGGACAAAAACCGATTGTAAAATTTGACTGTAAAAACAATGGACTAAATAGAGACATTGGATTTCTGGCTAATTAGTATATTACAACTGTATATTTTGCTCCTATTTACCAATACATGTACATGCACTCGAAGCCTATTTTCTTAATTGTTGTATAACATTCTACAAATTTACCTCTTGTTGGACTGTGGTACCTACACATGGCACTTGAAGCCACAACACAATCCTGGATGGCTCTAATTGTTGTACAAACATCGATCGTGCATATGTATACATTTGCTTTAGACCAGATGAAGACTCACTAGGGTCGTAAGCTAGTCTCTGTAAATAGATTATTGTTGATCATAAAGATGGTGTTATCATTCTATATATGCATTTCTTCAAGTTACCACGATCAACACGGCTATATGAATATATACCGTTTTTTGTTATCTAACAAAATAGATTAGTCATCATAGAGTAGCATAACTATCAATTTGTTTTCAAAATAAGTCATCGTAATCAAGATCAATATATATGTAAAGATTAATATCGCAGCATTCGATATTACACAGCTAACGATTCTTTAGTAGTAAAATGTTCCTAAATCTTAACGAAGTGTTACTTGAAATGTTTAGTATATATGTCGTATTGCACGCGTGGTAGTAAACAATAAAGACCGGATCATTGATAAATAGAAAACTTCGCGATAACTTTTTCAATCACATTACATCTGAACGCTAAAGAAGCAGTCATTGTAGAGCTGAATTACAATCTTGGCCCGCTATAATGTAAGCAAAAATAACAAACAGCTAACAAGTCCTCTCAAGCAAACAGGGGTACAAAAAATGTAGCATTATCAAGAGTTAGAGGAAGAAGTGCTGGTGCGGCGGTTTGCCCTTCTCCGTGTGGGTGCTGGCTACGAACGTGCCAGATTGGGGGATTACTGGTTCGTATCAGTTCCTGTCATACAGGTCGGACGTCATCAACTACTACATAGTAGATAAGTGATATTGTCGACATGGCTTGCAAACTAATAAAAATGATTACATTTAGAAAAAACAATGAAAATGTTAGAAAAGCTTTCTGTTCTTTTCTTTCTTTTTTTTGTTTTTTTTGTACAATAATGATACCGGCTCTTTGTGTACTACCCACGGCGGCAAAACGACAATTGATAAGCGCAAACATATCTTCAAGGTACAGACTCGTTAACAGATCTAGGGAACATTTACTACTAAAGAATCGTTAGCGTTAATATCGACATAGCTGAGGTCATTAATCTTTACATTATACTATTGATCTATCCGATCGGACTCTGTTTAAGACAAACTGATAGTTATGCTACTCCAGAGACTAGACCTATTTGTTAATATTTACCACAAACAAAACGGTATATGAATCATATAAGCTCGGTTGATTGTAAGTCCATGAACTTTAACAAGATACATAATATTATGAAGAAACACTACATACTTTATCGATCCAACCAATAATCTCCTTGTACGAGACCTAGCTTACGCACCCGATGATGTCCAGCGGTCTAAAGCAAATGTATACATATGAACGATGCGATTTTGTCAACACATAGAGCCATCAGGATTGTATAGTTGGCTTAAGTCCTATGGTATGATACCACAGCGATCCAACAAGAGGTAAAATTGTAGAAAGGTTATACAAAATCTAAGCAAAATGACCCTCGAGTCATGTACAGTATTGTAAATACCAGAGCTAAAAATTATACATGTTGTAATAACTACAGTTAGCCAGAAATCCAATGCCCCTCCTCTATTACGTCCACTTGTTGTTATGACAGTCACCAAATTTTACAACGCGTTTTTTGTCCAGTTACTTCTATTTCGAATGTCAAGTAATGTCCCTTGTCAGTAGATCCGCAGAATGTAAGGCAAAGTATAACGAACAGTAGCAACTCATCGTCTCCAAACAAAATAAAAAATATCCAAGAGCATGGGCACATAAACGTGACCTGGACACACCAGAGGTGGGATCAATGCCCCAAAAAGTAAGATCCCTTATGACCAGTCACATCCATCATTCATCGAATCATATTGATAAAGGTAAAGGAGTAATCCAAATACAAACCTTGAGTACGAAAACGGCTAAAAATGCTATAAAACACATTAAACAACCATTGATGTTTCCATCGGACCGAATACTTTTTTTCATATTTAGCCACTCTGACAATATATTCAACAGAATTAATCGCAGAAATGTTCTATACCAACAGAAATACGTGAGCGTTTTTTTATTTATGATCTAATAATAGGTGGTGGGTGTGGTGGGTGTGTGGTCCAATTATCACAAAATTCTTAAAACATAATTTTAAAACTACATAATTATGAAAACATAAACACACTAACAGTTGTAAACAGATAAAAAGTTTGGTAACCAAAAGGGGGGGGGGTCCCCTCTAAATCCCCACAGCTACATCACACCAGGCATGCCCGCCACTTCTCATAAGAGAATAATCGTCGAAGAATGCACTCGGCGCTAGGCTGAGATTCCTCACATTAAAATATTACAATTAATATGGCGAAAATGTTCTAAATACTAAAACATAGTTTTCTACTTTCAATAGAGCACTTGGAGTTCAGCAACCAAGTCTTGTTTCATATTTGCATCTATTCGGCATATAAATCATTTCCAAAGTCGACGAGAATAATAAATAAGAGAAAGAATCGTTGATATTCCTCCTTGAAATATATGCAATAATATCGCAGTAACTCGAAAATGTCAGTGGCATAAATGTAATAATATGCCACTTCATTAATTTATTCATATTTATCTAATACCCATCAATGATCCGAGTTTGAATACGTAAAAATTCCTAGATGTGGATCGCGACTTCCGGATCACCACACCGTCGTGTCCGATTCCGTATCAGTATCTCTGAAATCGAGATGCTCACAATGCATCAACGCAACGTTATGTGGAGAAGTGCGATGCGTCATAGACACATACGCGTGTACACAATAAATAATTCGCCACATGTTGGTATTTTGAATATTGTTTTGAACACATTTACTTATAAACGCAATTTAACACAGATAATAAGGGATATAATAAATAAGATTTATCCTAACTACAGTAACTTGATCCAAGAGTTGGACACGCGCGTTGACACAGGCGATCATCAGATCAAACTCGATCGCACGCGTCTCTGTATCTCATGATCCGCCCGACCTCACTCAGACGTGAATCCAACTCTTTCGACAAACCGACTGTACAGTAATAATTATAGTTGGGAAGTCATAAGCTGTACAACGGAACGTATCACGTGAACGTCAGTTATGTCACACCAGTTACATGCGATTCGAGCTGGGCATCCAACTATTTCAATTTGAGAGAGAGAGGAGTAGATGAAGAGGCAAGAGAGATCAGAGAGAGAGAGAGAGAGAGATGAGAGAGAGAGAGAGCCAAGATTTTATAAGAATGAGCATAATTGAATACAACAAGAGCAAACGAGTCACGCAATAAGATATACCGCCTCCACATAGTAACAGTGCAATATTATGGAATCCACATGATTTTTCTACACGTTCTACTAGGCGTACCCGAGAACCTGTCAAACATCAAAGAAAATTTTCATAAAATTCAACAATCCTATTCGCACGCAATCAACTCAGCTTTAGCAGTAGAATATGCACAGAGTGAGATCACGGTACCAATCCATAACATAGCACGGCAGATCTCAAGCGCGCGACGCCTAGCCTAGTTGACATTGGCCGTATGCGCCCCCGAGCTGACATGGTGCAGAAATTGGGCGGAGATATTATTGTTATATCAAATCTGCATGCGAGATTAATATAAGGCCCATAAGCTAAGACCTAGAGACATCCCTTCACATGAGCCATTATGCGTTATATCCTCTCTTAATCATAAAAACAATCCAAATCTCAGATTTGCACACGCAAAATAGGCCATGGTCTCCAAGCTATGATTAAGTTAGCTGTCATTGGATACATCAGTGCTGCCTTTCTTAAATCGAAATCCTTCCTGAGTGATCCTGCCTCTACATGTTAACGACAAACTCGCAAGCGAGGTTAATAATGCTTTGGTTGTGAATGATCGACACTTCATCCGTTAGTACACCAGGGAAACAATACTTGCCATAACACCACACCTATAACGAACTATATGCGGTTAGGAGCTGGCTAAGAGAGAAGCTTACCCACGGAAGGTCATTGACATTCCTAGTACAAAAAGGTAGCCACCAAAAGGGTGAATATCATCATTCATACAAAATCACTATGTAAAATACTTACCCCTACACTAATAAATTCATGAGAGGGTCTGTGGTCTCCACCCCAAACCTTGCTGCAAGACAGGGAATCGATAGATCCAGATTTTTTAAGAGGCACCAACAAATACATTAGTTAAGCTCTAAGTCAAATTGTACTGACCACTAAGGAGTGCTGGGTGGAAGGGGCGCAAACTCGCAACAACCCCCCTCAGGATCCGCCACTGCAAAGAATATTCCCACCCATCCTTGCATTTCCGCCACTGAAACTAAAAATGCTGGCCCTCATAAGATCATTACCGTCCCGAAATGATATAGCATAAATTTACTGTAACGCGCAAATTAATCGAATTAACACTTACGACACACTACAAAAGTCCGGCACCGTGCATCGGGTTACAAGTAGAATTCCAAAGAATGACCATCGTAAGAAATTAAAGCACACCCCAATACATTACCAGCCCCAGTTCGATATTTTGAAATATCGGCTCCATAAAATCTGACATGCCACACACCGTTGTTTGTTCATGTCCCTCACACCGTTATGCTGCTCCTGCCCGGTGCTGGCTTGCGCCACCCTGACGATCCTCTCTTCCGCCGTCCCATGCGCCCCTCGGGCTTTATCGGCCGTGGGTCGCACAACAGGGGTTGCTCGTCGCGCTCCTTGCAGTCCACGGGCCCAATGACTCCCGCCCGCTGGCGACTATTGTTTCGTCCCTGCTCTTTAAACCTCGTGCTGATGGCAAGGTCCGCGGCGTCTCCTTCATTCTACACTAATCCACCATACTGTTTAAGCGGTTCTCAGCTAAAGAGCTACTATAACTGTGTTGGTCGCACTTGCGGCCCCCTGGTCCTGCCTGACGCTTTCCGATGCTCCAATCGCATCCTCTAAAACCCATGTGCCATTCTCGTTCATTCTCGTACTGTTGAAACCATAATTGGACTACGACATTCAAGCAGCAGTGTCTGTTATGATGAACTCTAAATGATGAGCATTAGATATAATCATCCTAGACATGATGTATCAGGGGCTACATCATTGTTCGGAAGGTGTACTTCACAAAAAATTCCGCATAGGTGTTGAGTTTGGTCACTAACTATTATAGGTGTAGAAAAAAAATTTAATGGCGTTTAGTTACCCTTTTTACTTGCTTCAATGGCTTTCTATTAACAAATATCTCTTGCAGTCTTCAAGTCAAGAAATCATAAAATAATTTTGAACGGAGTCCTCAGCTCGGAAGGTGAAGACTTACTTTTTGGCGGGGCTCACCCCCCCTTGGTGGTCCCCACAACAACGATCCGCGCTCGGCCCTGGAGGACAACACACTATAATAATACAAGATTCCACAAGATTAGTGGCAGCATGCCCGCTCTCTGAATATTCCGTCTGACTTTAATACGCACCGCCCAACCCCGGTCCTCCACAGAACCACTACCTCTTAGTCACACCCCCCCCCCACCCGCCCCTCTGAGCAATAGTAGAAGGGCAATATCCATAGAAAATCCGTAGAATACTCGCCTCCAGCAGCCATAAGAGCCACACTCACCCCACTAGTATTATCTGCAGAATCTAGGACCTAGGATATCCGGCTCACTCGATAGCCTCACAACAGGTCTTCTATCCAATAGTCGAAACGTCTCCATTTGTCTACCACTACATCCGAATCATTCAGCCCTCCGTCCGGTTCCCACTAACCTGAAACAACCCTTAGTGAACAAATCCACCAGCTAGAGAACGGTTTCAAATGAAAAGGTGGCCTATTCTCTGCTCTCACCTTAGCAAACTAATTTTCAGGCCCAAGGAATATTTGTGTAATTGCGTGTCAATTTTCTTGTATTTGCACACCGAGAGAAGCTGGTGCCTTAGAAAGTTACTCCTGTGCGCGAATCCGGGGGTTTTAAGAGATGACGGTCCTCTGACATTTTTCCGTTTTGGCGACCATGCTTCGTATATTGGGAGCTGGTTTTATAATTCGGATACTGATATCCTGGGATCGTAAATTAAACCTGAAGTAGAAGTACTTCCGTTGTCACAAGAAAGTATTAACATTACTATCAGCAATGTTTGCATGGTGCAGATAAAGATCATTTCCGCCATCCTCCTGCTGCCAGAGCCCTTGTTGCGCCTGTACGCATATCCAGGCAAAATTTTTTGCAATCAGTCCTCCAACTTCGCATGCTTACTGGGACATTGTGTTGTCGAATTGATCTTGTTTCTCTCATATGAGTGCGAAAGTTATATTCTCTTTAGAAGCGTGCAGGAATAACGTTAAAAAACCCAACTGAAAATGGCTTATAATGATAAAAAAAGTCAGAAGCGACATTTACATTATGAGTTGCAGTTATCCATTTGTCAGGACATAAAAGGTTAACTCAATGTTGCTCTTGATGGTAACACATTGTCTTCTTTAAATCCCACTGAGACTATGGACCGACTTAGTCGTTCAGACATTTATAGTAAATCTATAATAGCTTCACTTATATGACTTATGTTCAACCTGAGGATCGTAGCGTTGATCTCCTAGGCCTCCGTGCTTCTCTGATCGTTTATCTCCGAGTTCTCTCGCCATCTCTGAATCGTGATGTTCCTTCGTGATCAAATTAAGTAGAATGACATGGACGATTGATTAGTGACGCTTAGCCAGAGTTTTGGTAATCGGTCCTCGGTCTTCTACGGACTATTTCTATGTATCTACAGATTTTGTTTCTTGGCTTATTTTGTTATCTGCACATCTTGCGGAGGTGGAAAGTCGGGCAGTTGCTGTTTCATTATCCGGTTTCCTTAGTGCTTTCGAAAAGCTTTTCTAGAATACGATTTATTAAAATCAATCTGTGTACAACTGCGATTTAGATCAAGATTTTGACATTACGTAAATGCTGGTCAACTTAAGCTGTGGCAATTCATCTGGATGAAATTTTTTTATACTGGAAGCAGGGTCAAAAATAATATAAAATATTTTTTATTTTTGTATCTCCCTTCAACATCGTATTCAAAGAATTTCATTGTTTAAACTTGTCAGAAGTGTTAATTTTACGTCGGCACTATACTTAGTTTATTTGTACCAGATAGGTAGTTTCACTATGCAACTAAAATCAAACCAATCTTAATGAGAACAGCTCCCAGGTGAAAAATTGTCATTTTGTCGTGACATTATTGTTAAAGTATAGTAAAGCGATTCATTATTGAGGTTTGCTGGGCAGAATTATCTAATGTATTTAGGAGAGTTTGACAAGCAGTTGATACGTTCTAGCCTAGGTCTCTAAGCCCATGAGGGTCTTTAAAATGCCTTAGAAAATCAGGACCCAAATAGCTGCACTAAATAACTTTAGCTAATACAATCATCTCGTACGCTATTCATCTTTACTAAGTTTTATATAGCGCAACTTTTTTTTAAGACCACTCATGGTACTATGTCAAATTTTACCTTTTAAAGAAACACTTATTACAAGTTAGTTGGGGATATGTTTCAATACCCGTATAGTGTGGTTCATTATGTTATAATTAATGTTGCAAGCAAGGCTTATCTAAAAAACTACCAAATGAACTGAACAATACTAATGGAGAAGAATTCCCCTAATGACCGGAATCCAAATCGGATTCTATATTGGAGGTCCAATGTCTGCTAGCTGACATAAATCCTAGGAGTAGTGCTGATCTCTGAAATCGCATAAGAATATTTTCAGCCGAACAATAATTCACATCCATCGAGTTGTAATGAACTTACAAGTCTATATCAATGTCGCACATTATATTATAATATTCGGGAAGATCACCTAGTGGATACACATCTTTCACAACAAAAGTACGTAGACTACAAATGGCGCAGGGTGCAATCTTCCTGATGTTAAATACATGAACATTCGACTGTAATTAAAGTGTGGCTCTACAAGTCTCGCAAACCATCTTCTACTTTGATCTTAAAAATTATGAAATTAGCCTAATGTTCATTATTTATTTTATGAGTCTGGCTTAATAGCAACAGCAACCTGCGAGTTCGGTAAGAACTAAGTGTTTGGGGATATGGAGGAATGGGTACTTTACACAAGTCAATCTTCTTAAACTGTAATTAACTTATTTTTACTGGGACCCCTTACCACTTAGGCACATTACGGTTTGTTGGTCGATCGTGCCAAATCTTCTCAGGTAAATATAAAAATTGCAGTCCGCATGACAGAAGAATGAAGGGCCAGGCGATCCTTTAGGGTCCCCATAGCTAGTTGTGATGATACCAAAATAAAGCGTCTAGCTCAACCATTATGTAGACCTGGTGAACTAAATATACCCATTCGTGCATGATTTTTATTCGGGCTCTTTAGTGTAAATTTTCGATCACTAACAAACGTACAAGAAATCAAGTATCAGGATCTGAATACAGGTTATTATTAATAGAAATTCATATGAATTAGGTAGCTTTCTCGCGCCTAATTAGAGTTGTTAATTTAAATGAAAGATTTAAGACAGGAAATTGAGCTTAATCAAAAGTCTATACAGCAAAATAATGAATTACTCATGTAATTAAAATGAAGTCTTTAAATAGCTTAACCTACTAAAAGTAGAGTTTGTATAGCTACAATGATACGATAACATAATTTATTGGTATTGCCAATATAGTATTCGGCTTGCGTCGACTATTTGATACGATGCGCTAACCATTAGGAAAATTTCGACGTTTAAGATTTTGATTTTCCACAATTGTCTAGATTACCTTTTGATTAACATATTATGACCCATTACAGGGCGTATAAAACTTATTGCCTGCTGTATAAGCTATATTGTTTAATTTTTAACTTTTTCAAGGACACTACAGCTCCAATCACAAAGCCTTGGAGGAATACATGTCATTTATAATGACGAACTTAAAGACTCCCAATGAACTACTAATATCTAATAGGAGCATCCGCCCACGACTATATTATCACATACTCACTTTGGATAACCCCGTACACTTTTATGCTTATGTTCGTCGAGCTAAAATGTGCTCTTTTGACAAACTGACATCATAACCAGTGGACATCTCCCCTAAACTAAATTTAGAAGCGATGGAACGAATAATAATTACAATAGAGTTGTTTATATTATGAATCTCTACGGGACATATATGAAGCCTATAATAAGAGTTATCGGAGAATCATCGGGATAACATATTCTCTTTGCCGCTTTTACGAAGTTATGCTTAGCCGCTTTTACAACGAAATTTTTTATATGATATTTGGTTCAATATATTCTTTTTTGATTTGTTTTAAATGTAATATCAAGCTCTTTGCAAAATTCTGATGATAAGACGAGGATGCCATCAAGTTATCGGGCAGATTCCCCAATGGCAATTGAGTTATGTCAGGTATCAATCATTGCACGTGACAGGAATGCGTCACTTACTTGCTGGGTTTGGTAGTAATGACCTTTACTTCTGGCATTGTATCTTAGATGCATGTGTTGATTGTTCTATTGCCATGCTCTATTTCGACATTCATAATAAACAATTTATATGTGGTAGACATGAACTATGATTTTCAGTAGAAATTAATCATACAATGAGCTTGTTATGACTTCATCGATATAGCCAATTTTTGGTACCGCTGACAGCTATGAACGGCAGAGAATTTTTAAGGAAAATTTCAACGATTAGAACGAGCGCGAGCGTGATGAGTATATTAAATAACCTCTCATCAATTTCGCGTGGGAAGCTCTGATCAGTGTCGGGGAGGGCCATAAAGTCTTGAACTAACTCGCTAGCCATCAGAGAATATGCTTACATACCGAAAATTCCGCTAGCTTTCAACTGTGCATCTTCCCTTTGCGGGCTAATGAACTTAAGTCGCTAGGTCATTTGCTTACCTCTCTCATTCAAAAATGGATTCCGTTTACCTTATGGGTCCATGATCTATCTACCAAGGCATACCATATATATATATCTATATACTATAATAATAATTTCATGAATAATAATAGATTATATAATATTATATCTATTATTTAATAACCTATTATCATTTTCATCAGCGTATTATTATCATTGAAGTTGATATAGATTATCTTGTATTCATTAATATATTTTCCCGGACGGTTAAAATTAATAATGACTCGTTAAGATCAGGAGCAAGGCAAGAAAATTCATTTGGGTAAATGCCTAGATCAGGAGTTTTTGAAAATTCAGTTAGTCCTTGTGAATGGATTATCAGTGTGATATTTAAAATAAGCTCGTCATTAACAAGGTCAAATACGTAACACCACTTTTAATGTGATATATAACAAACATAACAACCATACTGCGTCAAAGATCATCGAATAAATGTACACCAAACCACGTTCATTCTGAGTGGTTAAATCCTCCGGCAAACTGTAGCGTATAAATTGCTTTATCGCTCAATATTCTTGTCGCTCAGCATTAGATTGACTGATTCATTAACAAGTCACCCTCAACTTAGACAACACAATCTGCCAAGGGGGGCTATTGGAAGTTAAGCGAATCGGTATCACATTACTTGAGCTGGCGCAAGATGGTCTCGAAAGCGGAGCATGTTGGTGCGATTCTTATGTAAAATGGAATTTTCGATAATATTAAAATTTTAGCGGCTCTGCAATTTTTGATGTTGTGCATAAACTTATCTTGTTTGTTTTATTAGATTTTAAGGTCCTTATGGCCAGGGTACAGCGGTAAATTGTAAGCTATGGCTCTCGAATACGCCGAATGCCGGCTAGGCGATTTTTTAATTTCAGGTTGGTTCTCATCTTATTGTAGGGTAAGATAAGTACTATTGAAGCTTTTCATATATGTTTGTGATCCATCAAAAGAGAGCCCTATCATTTGTTTTCTATGGGAATATATATTCAGAAGGTTCTTAGACAGAGTATGTCATGTTACGCGAATACGGTAATCTTAGTACTCGGACATTTATAAGTTAATAGTACTGAATACCAGGGCTTGGCATACCAATCCTCCTATGTAATTGAGTTTGTCGTATCGTTAACGCCAACTATACAATGTGTGAGGGTAAGAACGGACACTCTGCCTATAGCGAGATTTGGTGCACTACGTACCCGCTGGTGTACTTTTACCTCGCTGCGTGGTGGCGGAAGATTACTTATTTACGTTTTGCCATAATCCTATAAATTATCTAAAATAAAAACAGAATGCAATACAATACAAACTAAGCTGAGATGTATTCGAATATTGTCAGTTTCTACAATGCTTTATTTGAATACCCTTAAAAATACAGATAGAGTTGGATCGCAGCTTATTTGTCCCCAGGTCAATTCGTGATTGGTCGATATATAATCATTAGTCTATAGTTCTAGCTACCAATGAGAACTGCGACCTTGACTTATATTTTGAGTCTTCAATCTGTCTCTGTCGTGTGTTTCATAAGATCATTGTGTAAACGAGACGAGCATTCCCCGATTAACAGCCATCGTATTCTCCGTTTACGGCTCACAAACATGTATACTTGAGTATTTTGTACTACGGATGGGTTAAGTCTCGAGTTACGCTGGATCAAATTGGACCACTATGCTCAGGCTCACGGGCGCGAGGGTTGGGTTTTCGTGTGTCTGAGGACGCTCCTAAATACAAGTCAAACAGGGCTTATGACTTTACTCCTGCCTAAGGCACTGATTCCTTGATGACCTCAATTGAGGCTGAGTGCAATTCATAGATCACGCAGGAAGTCACTGATTCACATATGATCTGTATGTGCATAATTTCTTGTTTATATCTGTAAGTTCGCTCTTTAGGGACTCTCTTAGACGAAAGACTACTTTGTCTAGTATAACTATGCGCTATACTATTTCCGCGTCGCTAGCTTTTGGCTTAACGTGGAGATCTGGCATGTACATACAGGTATTACCCATTGATCTAACATGTTTACTATGATATCGCTACTTTTGGATCTGAAAGGTGTTGTTCAGTATACGCTGATAAAGCTTAGAGACTGCAAGATTAATTCATCTAGTGAGATGTGGCTACATGACACGAGGGGCCGAATGTTTTCCCCGCTTGGAGTGGCTTTGGTGATTGCCAACTTATTTAGTAAATGGATCTAATTTACCTCTCAAATCTATTTTATCCAAAATTATATGTGCGCATAGTTGGAAATCCAATTATTTTATGATCATTCTAGACATAAGTCATTTGACACAACGTATATGCAAATATATATTCGTGTAGAAACGAGTTTGTTAGTGAGTTTACGTATACTGAAAAAAAATATTTTTAGTATAGCCAGCATAGATTCAAGGCAGCAAAATGTCTAATCCGGCATTTTTGGGGATGATTTAGTTTTATTCGCAGCTATAAATGTTCTCATTTTAAGAATAGGCTCATATTGAATAGTGACTTTGACCCTTTGTCAATATGAACTTGAAAAATCAGTAGGTTTCAGTACTGTTTCATGGGCAACTATTCAGTGGAGTGAATTGATGATCTACTTTGGATGGATTGCTCGTGGTCTTCTACCTATGTTCACTGTGATTTTTTTGCATGTACTCAATATTGATACTTGACAATATATGAAATAAAATTGACACTTGAAGGCATAAATCAATATGGTTATGCCCTCTCTCATAGGTTATATTGGGAATTACATTATGGAATGGTTCTTTGAGTTGTAATCTTCGATGAGTGCTATTGATTTTCTATCATCGTTGCACATGAATTTTGCAAAGTCATAAGTGACTTGATCTTTGAACTGACACTGAAATCAAATAGGGTACAACGTCTCCCTTCTCGTATGGAAGCAAATGTGTTCATTCGGGTTTTGTGTGAAATTATCCTCGTGATGAGAATACCTAACTCGGCTTCTAATTATTGTTTTTATAGGGAAGTCCGATAACCACAAACACATCTCGTAATCATCATACAGTTTAATGATACTTTTTTATATTACTGTTAACAAATCCACATGTCACCGTTTCTCTCATCAGACAACATTTACTTCACTGCAGTGCTAGTAAGCACAATTATTTCTGGCAGGCCTCTCTGCGGCCCCAACATAATTATCTCAGGTATTCTTGGTCTGAGAAGGCGAGGCATGAGGGGGGGAATTGCTAGGGGGAGACCTCATCACTCGACCATTTCAACAAATAACGCCTCATAACTACAATGTTGCCTCAGATGCAAACCATCATAACACATGTTTTTCCAATTTGCACAAAGTCATGATGTGAAGATATTCTCCGGAAAATTGTCTTTTTCTCACTATCATTTCGAGTAGTGATTAACTTTTGCGCGACAGACTCGTAATGACAATAGGTATTTGAATTTTCTGAATATTTGCTCTTACCTCTCTGTTTTGATCAAATCTAGGATGTCTCAATTAATGACCTCTAGAAAGGGAGATCACAGTCTTCCACCTTTCATTTCTTATCCACGAAATATTGAGGCAGAGAGGTTCCCTTAGCCTCGATCCGTGGATAAGAAGGGTGAGTAGGATGTGCAAAAACTTTTGCTGTTAGATCGAGGCTGATAATACAAAAAATTCTTTAGAAGTGAGACATTCTAGGATCTTAGAGCCACGATTAGCTATGGATGTTTTTCATTAGTTCTCTTTGTTCCTGCAATCGTATTGCTAAAAAGAATCTGGTTGTACCTAAAATACCTGAAAATCAAACCCGACATCTTCAGCAGGTCCCAATTCAGTACTTTTCGTAAAAATCGTACTTAGAAAATTAAGATGTCCATTTTGATTACGATAACTTAAACAAACAATGGTTTGAGATTACTGTAGTGAAATACTTAATGGTTTCACTGGGGACACACCTCATTCAGAAATAATAGAAAGACTTTTTCTAAATCCGAAGAGCAAATAAGGAAGCTTACTCACCTGGACCTGGTTTATCAGCATTGATGTCTGAAGAAAAAAAAAAAAGCATTCTCCTAAGATCGCTAAATGCTTGCCGCGAGTAAGTTTGAACCCATAAAAAATAATATGAAATTGCAATCGGGCGACGGTTTTATCGAAGTTTAATTACATACATACTGGCAACGTGTGTAATTCTCTGTTCTGGGTTTCGATCAATGACTTTTTTTTGCTGAAACCGGACCGGGAGGATTCGCGAACAGAAGTAACGGACCAGAGACGGATTAACACAGAACAGCAGTCTTGAGTAGTTCTTTTTAACCTTAAGGGCTCACTCGCGATTATATCGAGGACGGGGAGCACTGACATTTTTTTATCACTTTTGATAGAATATAAGAAATCTTATTGCAACTATATAGATGCGACAAACTCGTTTTAGGTCTACGCCCAGTGTGTAGAGTACCTGCGAGTTTTATAGCTAATTGAGGCGTTAAAACACTTACTATGAGGAAGACACATCGCATTATGCAGTTTATAGCTTCTTGAGCACTAGTTTTTATCGGATGATTCGCAGATGGTCCTTGACGAGTCGTTACACTCATTTTATACAGCCTGATGTGAAGAGCTAAGCTCTGGCGCGCTATAATGTCCTTTATCTAAGAGTCATTGCGCTCAAAAGATATTATTGGTAAGGCAGCTAGCAGCTCCAGCCGTATAGGTTTAGGCTTTGTATAGTCTTATAGGTATACCTAGAACGCCTCATGTTAATGAATTTAAAACGAGGTATGTATCATGACTTCAAACTTAAGTATGGCATGCAGTACACTT
>CAJDSM010053647.1:587-12944 GCA_903981925.1 Ostrea lurida | reverse complement strand
CATGTTACTTTGACGCGGTTCTATGACGTCGCGTTTCGGATCATTCAATATCCCTCTTCTTATAAAACTGCCTCTCTCTCTCTCTTTCTCTCATCTCCTCTCTCTCTCTCTCTGTTCTCTCTCTCTCTCTCTCTATCTCTCTCCAAATTGAAACATTGGATGCCCAGCCGATCAGTACGTGTGACACGAACTGACGTCACGGTGAACGTAACCATGTAATCAGCTTATTGACAAATTATATTATTACTACAGTAACTTGACCGAGAAGAGTTGGATCACGTCCGAGTTGACAGGGCGCGGATCATCAGATCCACGAGACGCGAGGTTCGAGTTTGATCTGATGATCCGCGCCTGGTCAACAGACGTTGATCCAACTCTTTGGATCAATTACTGTAGTAAGGATAACATTTATTATATTACCCCCTTATTTATCTTGTTTAAATTGGACGTTTATAAGTAAATGTGTTCCAAACATATTCAAAATACACAACATTGTCGCGAAATTATTTATTGTGTACACGCAGTGTCTTATGACGCATCGCATTCTCCACATAAACGTTGCGTTGATGCATTGTGACGTCATCGATTTCAGAGAATACTGATACGGAATCGGAAAACGACAGTGTGGTGATCCGGAAAGTCGCGATCACACTCTAGGAATTTTTACATTCAACACTCGGATCATTGATGGGTGTATTGATAAATATGAATAATTTAATGAAGTGGCATATTATACATTTAATGCCACTGACATTTTCAGAATGTACTGCGATATTATTGCAATATTTCAAAGAGGAATATCAACGATCTTTTCTCTTATTTCATCTTACTCTTCGTCGACTTTAGGATTGATTTATATGCAGAATAAGATGACAAATATGAAACAAGACTTGGTTGCTGAACTCCAATGGCTCTATTGAAAGTAGAAAAAACTATGTTTTAGATATTTAAGAACATTTCAGCCATATATTTAAATTTTAATGTGAGGAATCTCAGCTAAGCCCGGCATGCATCTTCGACGATTATTCTCTTATGAGAATGGCAGGCATAGCCTGGTGTGATGTAGCAGTGCGGATTTAGAGGGGGACCCCCCCCCCCCCTTTTGGTTACCAAACTTAATTTATCGTTTACACATGTATGTGTGTTTATGTTTTCATAATTATGAAGTTTTAAAATTATGTTTTAAGAATTGTGGTAAATTGACAACACACCACACCACACCCCACCACCACATATATATTTAAGGTCATAAATAAAAAAAGCCTCAGTATTTTCTGTTGGTAATAGAACATTTCTGCGATTAATTTCTGTTGAATTATATGTCAGAAGATGGCTAAATATGAAAAAAAGATATCGGTCCGAATGGAAAAAACTTCAAAGGTTGTCTAATGTGTTTCATAGCAATTTTTCAAGCCGTTTTCAGTACAGGATTTGATTAGGGATTACTCCTTTTACCTTATCAAAATATGATCTCATGATGGTGTGAACGTCAAGTAAGGACTTTACTCTCTTCTTGGGCATCTGATCCCACCTCTGGTGTTGCCAGAGTCCGTTGTTTGCCCAACTCTTAGTATTTTTTTCTGTTTGGGACGTATGAGATTGATCACTGTTCGTTATCTTGCCTCTACATCTTCGGGTATCCATACTACAAGGGACATTACTTGACATTAGACAAAGAATAACTGGACAAAAAACGATTGTAAAATTTGACTGTAAAAAACAATGGACTAAATAGAGACATTGGATTTCTTGCTAATTAGTATATTACACATGTTTTTTTTGTCCTCTATTTACCAATACGATGTACATGACTCGAAGCTATTTCTTAATTGTTGTAAACATTCTACAAAATTACCTCTTGTTGGACTGTGGTACTACACATGGCACTTGAAGCCACAACACAATCCTGGATGGCTCTAATTGTTGTACAACATCGATCGTGCATATGTATACATTTGCTTTTAGACCAGATGAAGACTCACGTAGGTGCGTAAGCTAGTCTCTGTAAATAAGATTATTGTTGGATCATAAAGATGGTGTTATCATTCTATATATGCATTTCTTTCAAGTTACACGATACACGGCTATATTGATATATACCGTTTTTTGTTATCTAACAAAATAGATACTCATCATAGAGTAGCATAACTATCAATTTGTCTTCAAAATTAATCATGTAATCAGATCATATATGTAAAGATTAATATCGCAGCATTCGATATTACACCAGCTAACGATTCTTTAGTAGTAAAATGTTCCTAAATCTTAACGAGTGTTACCTTGATATGTTTGGATAATATGTCGTATTGCACGCGTGTGGTAGTAAACAAAGACCGATCATCTATATGTAAAAAAAAAAAAAAAAAAAAAAGAAAGAAAAAGAAAGAAAGCTTTTCTAACATTTTCATTGTTTTACTAATTATCAATCAATATTTCCAAACCATTCACACTTATCAACATTGTAAGTAGTGTATAGTCCGACCGTATACAAGGTAAATGATTACGAACAGTAGATCCAAATCTGCGCACGTTCGTGCCACAACGAACACAAACGGAGAAGGGCAAACCAGCCCACCAGCACTCATTCTGCTCATAACTCTTGATAATGCTCACATTTTTTGTACCCTGTATTTGACTTAGGGACTTCAGTATAGTGTTTGTTATTTTTGCTTACATATAGCGAGTGCCAAATTGTAATTCAGCACATAAAATGACTGCTCTTTAGCGTTCAAGATGTATGTGATGAAAAAGTTATCGAGTTTTCTTTTTCAATGTTATTGGCACTAAATAGTGGTGATGAAATTCCGTAAGTTTGTTTTTTTTGTCAGATCCTTAGCTTTTTCTAAAAATAAATTTTATTCAAGTGTTCTAACAAATATATTGGTACTGTACCTCATTGTAACGTGATCCTTGTCAATTTAAAGGCGGGAGTCTAATATATGATTTTGGGGCGCCGCTTACGTTTACCATTCCGCCGATATCGGAGTGGATCCGCAGGGCGGATTTAGTGTGAAGGGCAGGCCCCCCCCCTTCTTGGTGACCAACGATAATTATATTTGTATAGATTCTTAGAGCTTAAAATAACCTTCAGAAAGTAACTGTTAAACAGTCTCTAACCGGAGCTTCCGGGAGGCTTTCACCCTCTGGGCCCCCTGCTTTGGCTTCATCCCGACCGTAAGCTTATTGGCTCATTTTTCAAGGACGCCCCCCTCCCCTTTCGGACAATCTGGATCCGCCACTGATGCCGGTTAGATTTAGGTCTCCAGTATCCTTGGTGTGTAGAGGCGACCTGAATGGGTCATTCGATGAGAACCGCAAAAAACCGAGCCCCGTGTCACAGCAGGTTGGCACGATAAAGATCCCTTCCCTGCTCAAAAGGCCGAGCATAGGGCTACGCTTTATAGCCCTTACCACCGGCATGGTGACCTCTCCATATGAGTGAAATATCATCGAGGAGGACGATCAACAACAAGTCAAATATTTTCTTAGTACAACTGCATTTAAAAATGTGTCCCTATTGATGCAGTACCTATATTAATATTTTTCAAAATATACCTATTCCTCGATTTATATAAATGTTCAAAAACTTCACACAATTCACGCCTTATGCTAAATGGAATAAAACTTTTATTATTCAGGGTTTACATGTTACGTTCTTCTACAGTTCAATGCCATATAGAGTTTGTTTAATCAGATATGCAAACGAACTAAGTTTATTTACGATCTTGATTTACATTTAAAATACAAAAGAGCTCCATATATATTCATTCTCTACTCCTATAAAATGATGTCTGAAAATTTGAACCCTTCCTCCTCAAATCTAGCTTTTTTTCAGTACTAGTAAACTATATTAACAGAATACTACGTTAACAATTGTTGTGGCAATGCTATTCCGTAATAATTTGATTAAGACATTTACCACTGTGTTTATGACATTCTAAACGAATAAGACATTTTCCCGCACTTATGTCAAAAGTAGTAGTCTTCGAAAGACATTCAATAATGTTATACCTGATTACTGGCTCATTCAAGGAATATTTAGGGAATGTACGCAGCTGCTATTCATATATGCCTAAATGAAAATATAAGACAATATTTATATTAACTGATGTCACGAATCAATGGAGAAATCTATTTATAAGATATGACCAACGCACATCATCTGAATATTGATTTTTGCTCGACCTGAAAATGCGCGTGGTGGATTTTTTCCTGAGAGAAAACCAATCCTCAAATGGGAATGGAATAACATTTAAATCATTGAAAAAGGGCGCATATAATTGTAGCAAAATAATTGTAATTGCCAATCTCCCAAGCTTCTGAGCGACTAAATATGACCACACAAATAAATAGTTGATTACTATCAAACTGAGTTGGATTTATGGAAATTCTGGATATACTAGTATTAATAGTATGCCATACACGAAATGCCCCCGGTTCCACTCTTTCATCGTTGTTACAGATTCTGTGTATGAAAGGGGCTCGAGCCCAAGGCGTCGTGACATCAGTTGTGATTGTAGTCCGGAAACAGGTTTGCACTATAATTTCCTCCCATAAGTGGTGGATGTCATATCGAACATTTATATGCAAAGGAATAATGCAGGGCTGAGTCCTTAGAATTAAACACACAGCCACATTAAATGTTCCTTTCTAATCAGTGAGATGAAACACAAATTCCTTATGCTGAGATAAAAATACACCGGATAATTCACTCTTTGAAGACTAATATAACTCTCGACTGGGTACGAACTACAATAGAATACTCGCTTTACGGCAGCAACTTATCAATAGTGTAACGCTGGACAAAGCATTTCCTGAAAACCATTGCTAATGTCTCAGTTCTACCCTCGATTAATGGATTTTTAATTAATTAATAAATATATTGAAAAAACGATTGAAGAAGCCAACTTTGCACCCATCTTCGTGTCATACTCCGCATCCGTCATCGCGTAATTTCTTACTGCTCCATATTACTTTACTGGACACGAAGACGTCTCCGGTCATGGATATTATTATCGGTTGTCCAAGTCAGCCGCTAAACGGTGAAAGTCAGCCCAGTCTGCCCCAAAGTCCACTATCCTGCCATGGGTTGATTATAAACTCAGTATTTTAATATTATTGCCTTATTAGATTGGCTTCTCATGTGTTACGATCAATGAAAGAAATTCGAATGTTAATAAGCTTATAGATGAATTAGGGTATAAGCGCATCTAAAAGTAAACCACCATCTTTAAATAGTCTCTTATAATATCCAGAGAAGCTTCCAGTGGCGGGGCTAATCGCCCCCTGAGGCCCCGCTTGTGAGTGTCACTCCCACACTTATAAAGCTAATAGTTTGCTCCTTTTTCACCGGACCATAGTCCCACCCACCCGCTGTCTCGAAAGTCTGGATTCAGTCCACTGTGAGCTATGCCCTGTCCAGTCCTTCTCTAAAGAGAATCACTTACCCCGCGGACGACTTAATTACCTGGTAATAATTGAACAAAAGTAATCTACAAGTACACGAAGTTTTTATATTAAATAGACAATTTTTCGACATCTTCTAGCTTTCTTACGTTATTGCAAAGTGTAATTTTGTTCTCTTTGATACGACCATTATTAATTCCTATGACAAACCCTACTAGCTTTTCCGTCTTGTGAAAATTCTGTCTGCAGCTCACCCATTCAGCCATGGTTATGCTCCAGATCTTTCTGGTGATCTTGAGCTGGAGGTCTGTACATTAGACCTTAGTTTAAAAATATGATTTTGGTAAGTGCCCATAGTCTATTATTAATAAGTATAATAAAAGAACCTCACATGTGATACGAAAGCTATTTTTGGGTCAGAAATAGGTTTAAGGTTAATCGATCATTATTTTTCGTCCATACCGTATATTTAAGTCTTATAGGTCGCGAGGCCGTCGTGTCACTATTTCCCGCGTTAAAAATTTTTGCGCCATCGCATGTTAGATAATGCTAGAGATTTCGACAGAATAGAGTAAAAGTCTCCTGAATGCCTCTGTAATTGTTATAAACAATCTGCACTCTCAAAATATTTCATACTTCATAATGAGACGGTCACTTTATACCAGATGATTTTAAAGTTTGCTTTTTACAAAGCAGCACGAATAAAACCCCTGCGCAACAGTTCAATAATCCCAGCCCTCTCCAATGTGTTTCGCACGTGAAGACATTATGTTCAACACGCTAAATGACCTATTTTACTGTACATTTTATACATTGTCCATTTTCCTCCAATTCAATAAATTAAATATATTATAGTGGTTTGTATATAAGATCTGTATTTGTATGAACTAATTTTGCACATGTTTTATCTTCAGTGGTCTTTGAATAAAATGTCCAAGAAAAAACCTTTAGACATCACACTATACCCACGAGCCCTCCAACAACTTTCTCGTTGCATGTAGTAATTTCTGATATATTTATTTGCAAGGGTATTTCAGAATCTGGTATGATTTTTATATGTAAAAATACTTTTTCTAATACGCATTGACATCAGTCCTCTATATATATTAATATATAATTAACTAACTGTCTAAAATGTTCTAACTCAGTATAATGAAGCCTATTTTTCTCACAGTGTGTCAGTGAGCCTTTATACGGCACCACCTTGTCCCTGAGGACAAATCTGTCTACGCAGGTCATTATGTGTCTATCCACCCCCACGCACCCCTTCCTTAACCTATGTCCCTCTATGTTGTATTTCTGTTTTATTTGTCAATAATTGCCAGTGTCAAGCCATAGATATCACACTCTCTCTCCACATCTCCACTCTACTTCGTATTTACTGCGTAGCATGAATATCTCGTAATAATCCTATACTCTCATTGTGGTGAGATCTTCCTCTTTTGAGAAGCTAGTTATTCATAATCGAGCTTTCTGGTGTTAAAACAGTCTGAAACTTCCGTTAAAACAATTAAGGGGGAGGTATACTGTTAAAATTGTTAATAATTCTGATCAAAATCCGGATAAACATGGGCAATTATGATAAAAACAAAATTGTAGTGACCCTAAGATACAACCTAAATAATTTCTTTATGAAAATTAATACGTCTCTAAACAGCTCATTTTTTTTTTTTTATTTCGATCTCTCTTCTGTTTTCCTCACTTCTTGTTCCGATATAAAAGATATGTGTTCGTATGTGTACGAAGAAGATTTACGAAACACTAAAATAGAAAGATATTGATCTGAATTTATCACATACACTTTTTATTTTCTTCTCATAGAAATAATATTTAGAGTTGCTTTTACGTTGATTCAAGTGTAATTGTTTTCTTTGATACGAACTTTTAATTTAGACATATATTAGCCTTCCTCTTGTGGTGCTCTGTCTGCATGCGACCCTGTCCCAGGTTGTGTGTGCGGCAGACTTTCTGGACTTGGGTTTCTGTACTTAGACCTATTTACAATGTGTAAGCTGCCCTGCTTATTATTAGATAAGAGTCATGTAACGAAGCTATTTTGGTACGAAGCTAGTTTAAGGGTTAATCGGTAGTTTTTCGCCTCCGTTTAATTTTAGAGTGCGACCAGCTATTTCCGGTAAATGTTGCCATCGCATTAATCAGAATTCACAGAAAAATGAGAATGTGATTGATGTGTTATTGTTAACATTTTCTCAAGAAATTTCACTCATAATGAACGTCACTGATACGCCAGGTGAAGTGGTTTAAAAAGAAGCCCGGCACAATAGATGGCAGCTTCGTGTGTTGGGCGCATGTAATGGTAAATGATACTTAAATTACATCCTTATATAAATATTAATTTAGAGTTGAATGATCGTATATGACTATTTTACATATGTATCAGGTGTCTTTGAAAAATGTCGAGAAACAGAAAAGAGTAACATCACACTTACCCCCACCCTCCACCTTTGCTTGCAGGATCATTTCGTATTTTAGTTTGCAGTATTTTCAGAATCTGGAATTTGATATGTAAATATTTATACTCGCATGCATCGCCTCTTATATAATTAATTAATTAGACTTAAATGTTCTGTATATAACTATTGTAGCATGTGTCATGAGCCTTTTGAGAAGAGATTGTGCAGGAAAAATTTGTGTTAGGGCATCATATTACCACCCCTTCATCTCTCGGGCTCACCACTACATTTTGTTCTTTTATATAGTCCTAAAGTGACTCTCATCGCTGATGAATTTCTTTCAATTATAATCATATTGTTAACAAGATGTATACCCCGCATTACCTGAGTACAATTCATACAAACTTTTACATAGGATATTCTGTTAGATAACAATCTTTTATAAGAGGAGATCCCTAGAAGATATTATTTATCATCTCTGTCGTCAAGAATAATGTTAAATTAACAATATCATAGTCTTTAGGAGCAGATCGACTTTATATTAATAGCTTTTGTAAATCATATCTTGTGCGTTGACATAGACAGAATATAAAATAAACAGTATATCATTATTGCAAGAAAGGGGTGAGGGGGATGGGTAACTGCTGTGAAAAGTGTATGGTATTATATGTTATGGAAAACACTTATAACTAAACTATATTGCGCTGACATTTTCAGGCAATTCAATCTGACACAATGTAACAAATCATAAATATATATACATGATTGAGCCCTCTAGTGCTTAAATATACAATACATACTAAATAAAGGCTTCTTTTATGTCAAATGCAGAGAGTAATAAATCGATTTACATATAAATAGTATAACAAACAGAGCTCTAATTATTATAGTTTTACTGCAAATAATAATACGATAATACTTGCAAGAAAGGTTGGAGGATGGGGTAAGTGTGATGTCTAACTTTTTTTCTTGACATTTTTCAAAGCCATGATACATGTACAAAATAGTCATTACAGATCATTTAAACTCTGAAATATATATTTATATAAGGAATGTAATGTAAAGTAAAAATCGATTTACATTAGAAATGCTTCAACACAGAAGGCTATTTATTGTGCGGTTTTTTTAAAAACCACTTCACTGGTATCATGACGTCCATTTGAGTGAAATATCTTGAGAGTATGTTAAACAAACACAATCGAATCACAACTTTATTTTCTTGTGAAATCTTGATTACATGCGAGGTGGCAAACAATCACCGGAAAAGTAGGTCGCACTTAAAATTAAAACCGGAGGCGAAAAACTAACATTAACCTTAAACTAGTTCTACCAAATTATGCCTTTCGTTACATTGTACTTTATCTATAATAGAGCAGGGCACTTACAACACATTGGTAACTTAAGATTATGTACAGACACCCACAAGTCCAGAAAGTCTGGAAACCAATGCGGACAGGTGACAGTGCATGACAGAGCCACACAGAGGAAAGCTATATATTGTCTAAATTAAAATGTCGTAATCAAAGAAACAAATTACACTTGAATACTTAAGAAAGCAAAGATCGAAAAAGTCGTTATTAATAAAAACTATTTGTTTGAGATACGTTTTTTCAATACCGGTATATCCGCGAAGTATTCTCTTATAGAGAAGTGGACAGGCCATAAGCCTCCACAGTGGCCTGATCCAGGATTTTGTCGAAAGGGGTGGGGCTATGGTCGTTGAAAAAGGAGCAAATAAGGCTTATAAAGTCTGGGTTGGAAGCCAAAGCGGGGCCCAGGGGGCCGAAGCCCCCGAACTCTCGGGTTTTAGAGTTTTAAAAGTTACTTTAGAGGTTAATCTAACTCTATATTTCATACAAATTCAATTCTTTATTGACGTAACCATTTGAGAAAACTAATAACATAATTAATTACTGATAATAATAACATGCATAGTGGACTTTTTGCGAGATGGGCTGATTTCACATTTACGGCTGACTTTGACCGATAATAATATACGGAGACGTTTTTCGTGTTCATATCAAATACATGAATACGCGATGAACGGCATGCAATATACGAAGATGTTCAAATGCCTCAACGTTTTTTAATATATTCATATTTTAAAATCCATTTAATAGGGTAAGAACTAGACAATTAGCATGGTTCAGGAAATGCGCCAGCGTTACATATGATAAGTTTGCTGCCGGAAAGCGACTGTACATGTAGTTCGTACAGTGAGAGTATATTTGCAGAAAGTGAAATTATGGTTGTACTTTTATCAGCAATAAGAATCTTCACATATTAAAACAAACTGTGCTGCTTTTCTAAATCAGGAATCCTTGCATAATAAACTGTTCGAATCATTCCTTGCAAAAGATAGAAATGTAGCTTCACAACTGAATGTACAATTGCCACAAAACTGACAAACGAGAGAAATGAACCGGGGGGCATGGGAGAATATAATTATATACAGCAATCCAAAAGTCCACTCAGTTTGATCAGTAAACATTGATTGTTTTCTAAACGAGAGCTTGAATTGGCAAAATTGCAAAAAAATGCCTATTTCAATGAATAATATCCCAAAATTCAGGTGGTTTTTCCTTTCAGAAAACACTACAGCGCATGCGTCTCGAGCAAATTTCATATTCAAGTATGTTTTTATCTTATAATTATACACAATAGTATTTATTTTTCATTTGCTTGATAAGGTGGTAACATCTTTTCCTGAGCTAGTAATCTGTATCACATTTGAATGTTTTCAGACTCACTTGAACAAAGGACGGGAAAAGTCTTATTCGTGATTCCATAATGCTTATCAAAATTAGGGAGATAGCATTGCAATTTGTTAGTTAGTAATGCCTGTAGATATATTTGTACTTTCTTGAAAACAGTGCATAAAGGTTTAAAATTCAGGACACATTTATAGAGAGAAAATATTGGCTTTTTATGTAAAAAATCGTATAACTTGTTCTTTGCATCATCTGATTAAACAATTCTATTGGCATTTTGTAACTGTAGAAAACTACATGTACAACTCCTGAATAATAAAAGTTTTTATTCCATTTAGCATAAGGCCAGCTGATATTGTTGTGGAAGTTTGAACATTTATAAATCGAGGAATAGTATATTATTCGCAATATTAATAATTAGGTATGCATGCCAATAGGGGAAACCATTTTTAAAAATGCAGTTGTTTAAGAAATATGGACTTGTTGTTGATCGTCCTCCTCGAGGAATAGTTTCACTCATATGGAGAGGTCACCACTGCCGGTTGAAGGGCTATAAAGCGTAGCCCATGTACGGCCTTTGAGCAGGGAGGGATCTTTATCGTGCCACACCTGCCTGTGACACGGGCCTCGGTTGTTTTTGCGGTCTCATCGAATGACCCATTCAGTCGCCTCCACGACACGCAGGGATTACTGAGGAGCCTAATCTAACCCGGATCAGTGGCGAGATCCCAGATTATGTCGAAGGAGGGGGGCGGTCCGTTGAAAAAAATAGCAATCAAGCTTAAGGTCGGATGAAGCAAGAGGGGCCCAGAGGGTGAAGCCCCCGAAGCTCTCGGGTTTAGAGCTTTTAAAGTTACTTTTAGAGGTTAATTTAGCTACATATCTATAATATAATTACGTTTGGTCACCAAAAAGGGGGGGGGGGGGCCTCATGCCCCTTCTAAATCCGCCACTGCGGATCCCCCACTGATTTCGGCCGGAATGGAAACGAGAGCGGCGGACCAAAATCATAGATGTAGACTCCTCCCTAATTATATTATTCGGATCACGTTTACTGAGTTACGATTACCAATATAATATTTGTTATTGAACTTGAATTAGTTTATTTTTTGAAAAATAGGTCTGACAAAATAATACAAACTTTACGAATTTCACACCCTATTAGTGCCATATAACATGAAAAGAAACTCGCATAACTTTTCATCCATACATCTTGAAGCTAAATGCAGTCATTTTATTGTTGATTTACAATTTGGCACTGCTATATGTTAAAGGCAAAAATAAACAAACATCTATCAATCTCCTAAGTCCAGAATAGTGTACAAAAATGTTTGAGCATATCAGAGTTAATGATAAGAATGGTGCTGTGTTCGGCTGTTGTTTGCCCTACTCCTGTTTTGTTTCTGTTTGGGACGTGCGAGATTTGATCACTGTCGTTATCTTTACCGTTTACGTCATATAACTACTTACAATGTTGATAAGGTGGAATGGTTTGGAAAAATATTGATTGATAATTAGTAAACAATGAAAATGGGTTAGAAAAGCTTTCTTTCTTTCTTGCTCTTCTTTTTTTTTTTTTTTTTTTTTACAATAGTTCATGTATATTGGCACTAATAGGGTGTGAAATTCGTAAGTTTGTATTTTTTGTCAGACCTAGCTTTTCAAAACTAAACTAATTTAAGTTCAATAACAATATATATTGGTAATGTAACCTCAGTAAACGTGATCCGGATACTATAGTAGGGAGGAGTCTAATATATGATTTGGGTCGCCGCTCTCGTTTCCATTCCGCCGAAATCCGTGGGGATCCGCAGTGGCGGATTTAC
>CAJDSM010053646.1:72-17212 GCA_903981925.1 Ostrea lurida | reverse complement strand
TATGGACGAACGTTTCATACTACCTTAACCTTGGATTTCCTTTATTAACTTCAGGCATGGGCATTCTTGTCGTGCTGACACATCTCAACACAAATTTGCTATGTGACATATATGTTTATGACAAAAGCTACAGGTGTCAATGGTATGAACAATAAAACAGCAAACTAATTCAATATTGGTAACACATATAGTGACTTTGCAAGCTAGATAAGATTGGCGGCCACGGTCCAAATACATGTACATGTACATATAATCCTACTGAGGTAAATGGAGGAGCCGGTTTGAACCTGTTGACTGGGAGATTAGCCAGTTGAGTCCACCCGACACTTCCACGTAGCTTTGTACATGCTGTACACTCTTGAAAAAGATTTTTGGGTCATTTTGATGAACGTCTTAGACTGATAGCAAGCCACGAATTTCTACTGTGCAGTAACAAACTACTTCCTCTTAGTTAAAGAGGGTAAACTTGTAATTATGTACAGTGAGGAAAAGATCAAATAAATACGTTTTAGAGTTATGCATGTTTATAGGCCAATTTTTTCCATACCATATACATATATGTCAAGTAGGAATTTGTCCAACATACCCAATGTCAAATGGAAAATCTATAATGCCGCTAAATCAGCAACGCGGCTTATGAGAAAAATTAAGCACATTGGACAAGAGCCGTGGCTGGTGCTGGATATCAGAAATACACCACCACAAGGAATCAGAGAAAGTCCAAGTCAGCGACCTAATGAACCACAGAACGAATATATTACAACCAAACAGCAAAAACGTTCGAGATGTGCAACCCGGTGACATAGTGCATGTGAAGCCAACATGAATAAGAGAAAAGAAGTGGAAGAAAGGAACAATCGACAGCAAAGAGGAAATCCGATCATAGAACGTATAAACGCGAGATGGCAGACACTGGAGAAACCGCTCTCACCGGAAGAACACCCGTGAGGACCCAATGACTCTATGTCACCTGAGTTACTCAGGTGACCTACATGTATTCCAATTGGTCTTTGTCGTAGTGCGTCGTCCGTTAAAAACTTTTCATTCATTTATTAACTTCGTGAAAACTGCAAGGCTAATTGCTACCATTTTTGGTATGAAGCATCCCTCGGATACGAGGAATGAAAATTGTGAAATTTATTACCTTGCCACTCATGGATTTGGTCCAATATCCAAAAATACAAACTAATAACGATGTTCATGTTAGTTTGGAAACAAACAAAATCTTTTATACGTACGTTTGAACGACAAATACCTTATCCAAAATTAACACCTGTCATTTTCAATGTTTAGAAAGCTAACATATGACATACCCGGATCGTGGTTTCATATACCAGGTAGCGCTTAGTGATGTTTACAGCTACATGTATACACCGCGGTTCATAAAGAATAATAACTTCTAAATGCGTATTATAATATGCTCGATGGGTAGAAATACATACATCCTTATATATTACAGGGCCAAGTTGACCCTAACTCCGATGTTGTCAATCTGCTCGAGAGTATGTATGTGGATGAAGGAAACAAACACAATGTACACGTGAGTAAAAATCCTCTCTCCAAAGATCTCACAAATTTTTATTATTTTAAAAGGGCTGGGTATACGGTAAGCATAGCATATCGACCCTGTCCGCACGTCAAAAATTAAAGTTGGTACATGTATCTTATATTTCATTGGTAAAAAAATTACGTACTGTTTTTGCTACGTTTCAATAAAGTTTTCTCTATGTCCACAACTATGTATTAATACCAAACTTTCATAAATATATCATCTTTCAGTGTAGATTCAAAATAACACAAAGAAAATTTAATACAAAGCATTTTTAACATTTTTGTATGTCACAATTATGGCAAAAACAGTAAATTTGATGAAAATTCGGATTATTGCTCCGGTTTCGGACTCTATATTTACCAGCCCGTTGAAAACAAAATCGATCCATTCATTAATTTATATTCCAAAGTGAAATAATGATGATAATGCATATAATAGTAAAGTACTGAAAGAAAATGTGGGCGTAAATTTTAAGATTAAAAAAATAAAAAAATATTTTTAATTGATAACCCTTATTATTAGCCTGATGGAATTGCCAAGATTGCTTCTAAGAAAGGGAAAGTGTTTGGTGATACCCACGACGCCCATAAACTTACACGACAGCAACTGGACGAACTTCAGGACAGTGTACATGTAAGTCAAGTTTTACCAAATCAACCTAAAGGTCGGAAATGTAATGGATGCTTTATTTACAACATTTGTTTTGTATTTGATTTACCACCGGACTCCAATTTTTCTGTTTAATCATGCGCACAAACCAAAATCGATGATAAAATGATGTTTATGATTGCATACGCGATATTTATATTAAGATACCTTCAATTTTTGTTTTATTTCCAAATTTCAGCAATTTAAAATTTACGGTAATTCCTAATACGAAGATTGAAAACATTTTTAAAGGTGCTTTATTTGATATTCACAGAGCACTGGGAATAGAAAAAGAAATTTCGACCAAACAGCTCCACTTTGGACAGACAAAATCATTCCATACACAATTCATAGCAGTTTGTGTAAGTTTTATGTTTGAAATACTCGAGCTCGATTCTACTGAAACAGTTGAGGTACATCAATTTTAATGTTAATTGTTGAAATACTAATGTATTCTTTTATACAAGGAAACAAAATCCTCTATTTAAAGAGACACTACGGGTCATTTTGAGCAAAACAATTTCCCCACAGCTTTCTCAATATTAGTTGCATATCTGAATGTATGAACTTTGACATATTTATAAAGTTGAATATTCTCATTTAAACGCAAAAATGAAAAATTGTTGACGGCCCATACCTAAACATTGACGGGTTTATCACAATCATATGCCCAAACTATGTTTCTCGGGGGTAATTAATCAACATCCTTTAAAACACAACACTGGTTTTTTTTTAAATACTTAGGCCTAGATGATAGTGTTACACTAATAAATTCAAATTTATCAATATAACGTAATGCTGTAATACGTAAACACCTGACGTCTGAACTGTGCAAGGTACGAAATATACAAATGTACAATAGTGATGCAAAATTTAAAAGAAAAAAAAGGGGGGGGGGGCGTTTATATTAGAGATGTCAACGAATACTCGACTATCGCTCAGTCGTTCCGATCGTCAACTACATTTTTTCATAGTCGAGTACTCGTTAAAAATAGCCCCTTTTCAGCTAATAAAGTTCATACACTCTTGAACATTGTTTTTGTGAATAAATTAATTTAAAGGTAAATTCAAACTTGTTTTAATTTGTTATGTTCATATAAATCATTTGAGTTTGGATGCTGGTCGGTGAACTTGCCTCCGAAATTCACTGTTTGGCATACTTTTAAAGATCTCATGATGGAAAACCGATGGAATACATTCAATTTGAAAGAAATTCAACTAGCATTCCGTTGAGGGACAAAAGTGTATATATTAAAGACCGATATTCGTTCAATATTGTACAATAGTGATGCTAAATTTAGTAATTATTTTAAGAAGGGAGGTATATAAAAAAGGGGGGGAGGTATATATTAGGGATGTCAACGAGTATTCGAATATTCGACTATCGCTCGGTTGTTCCGATCGTCAAAATCTTCAATTCAAAAATTTATGGCGAGTTGGTTTCAAAACAGATACAAAAAAAAGTATTTGCTGACTATACCTGGAAATAGGCTGTCGATCAAATAGCTTTGTACAAATCGTAATAATGAAATCGTACATAGATCTAGAAATACCTTATAAATATGATCAAATTGCTTGTTTCTTTTTATGCCGAAGTGCATTTTGATTGCTGTTTGTACAACATTGCATTATCAAAAGAAATTGACCGTTTATCTACTTCTCAGTTACGAGTCAGCAATTCAGTTGGAACTAGATTAGTTATGGGTCTATTTTGTAACGCATTTCTTGTGTAGAACACACACCTTCAAATTTCATGAAAAAAATTGCACGATCCACTCCAAGAATTTTCGCAGAAAAAACATGCCCATGTTTAGTAAACAAAATAAAAAGAAATAGGTTGGAATGCATTTCTGTCTTACATTGATATACTTTTCATGCTAGCGTACTTGACAATGAATAATCCCAAGCCTGCCTGTCGTGTTATTGATTTCGTCAAGTAATTGATTCAACTGAACAAATTCCAGATTAGCAGCGTTTTACCAGTGAACTTCGCTAATCGTGTGCGCTAAGGTATGACTGATGGCTCAAGCTTTTTGCTGCCAAGTATTCGACTATCGCTCGATTAAAGCCTCCAAGTATTCGATTATAAAATTGACATCCAAAAAAAAAAAAAGGAATTCAGACTAAATGAAAAAATATTAACCTTCTTCTCATCTGCGTCACTGTTTGTTCATCTAAATTATACTTAACAACAGCATCTGAACTTGTATCGGGTCAGTAAGACAGATTATCACGATTGATATTAACTTTCATGAAAGACAATTTTACAAGATCAACATCAAGGACACATGCAACAAATATGTTCCCACTTACTGATTTCCTAGACATCATTTCTTCATAGTTGGAAGACATTATCATGGTTGAATATGTATATGTTGTCTTGTCCGTAGACGCATTAGAGAGCAAACTGTGCAAGTGATTTGAATGGAATAAAGAGGAACAAATGTTGACTCAATTAAACAAGTACTAGATTTATGCAAGTGCTACAAGTTTGAAGACTTACTGTAAAAGTGGTTATTTACGCTGGGGGTTAAGTACGCGTTTTTTCATGCCCAACATTTCGCGTGGGGAAAAAATACGCGGTCACTGAATGGAGTATATAACATTTTATATGTATACGCGTGGGGAAATTTACGAGCTAATTACGTGACCGGGTAATTAGTGTAAAGTTCCCCCACGCGTAATTTACAGTAATTATACATCCTCTCTATACCATTAAGTTCCCTCTACTTACGTCTCCTCTGCTATGTTCTTTGCATGTAAGTTTTCTAAATAAACACAAAGTATAATTGTGTTGAAAATAGCATTTATTACAAATGCCCAAAATCATCATATCCTATCTTTACATAATCTCACTTGTGTTGGATTTTACATAACATATATCTTGACTAGGAAATCCCACAATAAGGATATGAAACATGCACAAGATAATAAGTACAAAACTGCAAAGAGATGGGGCATAAATATATTTTTAAAAAATTAATAAAACTATATACAAATTTACAAAATTTTGGAATTTTTGAAAAGTTTTTTTAAAAAGCAAAATACAATGATTATGGATACAAAGTGGAGCCTTTTATGCCACTTGTATAGCAATCAAACAAAACAACTTTGAAAATAAGTAAAGCATAAAAAATGTGTTTTAAAGGGGCATAGAGACGTTTTGAGCTAAAATTTGTTTTTCCATTTTTAATGTTTTCGGGACGTCCTTAACAGAAGAAACTATACTTACCTAAAAGCTTCATGGATGAGTAGTATCAAATTTGGTCAGATCATGTTCCCGTGAGTAGGTGGGCCCACAATAAGGGATCAAAATTTTATTAAGGAAAATGTTGTTCTCCAGACACACTGGACCAATATCAACCAAACTTGTTCAAATCATCCTTGGATGAAGGGGATTCAAGTGTGTTCAAATGATAGAGACACAGACCACAATGAAAGGAAAGATAATCAAGACATTGCAAAAATAATGTGGCATAGTCAATATATCTTGAACTATCTAAAATAGAGCTTTTATTATATGTTATGGCAAGATATTTCATTTTAAAACATGATATATGATATTGTGACCCTTGGCTTCACCAGAACAGCAAGGTTGTTTTGGTCATATTGGTGTTGAAACATACCTGTGTCATGTAAATTCATTATCAGTGATGTTGTGATCCTTTTGGCAACAATATAGGGTGAACATTTTCGTAGGAAGAAAGATTTATGAAAATACTTTTTGAAATCACCACTGCTAAACCAGGGCCATGGCCACTCAGGTGAGCGATGTGGCCCATGGGCCTCTTGTTTATTCTCGGGAAATTTGAATGCAGATAGTGTAATCGAAAGTAAATATTGTTTTCATTTATTTTATTCTCTAAACAGATTTTGTTCTTGTTTCAGCTTCCACACAGAGTTACGTCGATGTCATTAATACAGCAATACAGCAATTTACTGACTACACCTGCTTAAAATGGGTCCCCTACGGTTCCACGGAAGCCAACAAAGCGTCCTATTCTACATACATCGAGTTCTTTGCAGAAAGGTATATACATGTAACAGTAAGACATTTAACTTCGGACATGACTATGTCCATACCTATTGCTATCCTATTTAACAAAGATACAGTAAACAAATTAACTGTATCTGGTAGGATTCTTTTGCAGTACTTATCATTTAGTTCAGAGCTGAAATTCAACTAGACACCGACAAAATCGGTAAGGGCTCCGCCAAATCAAATGTTTTAAAGCTGACATGAAATAACAAAGATAGCAGAATTCTTCAAGTCCGCCATATTTCTTTGCCAATGCGACATATTGGATGTATGTCCGGGTAGCATGGTGGTTATAGCACTTGCTCCTCACTGCTGCGACCCGAGTTCGATCCCTGTGATCGGCAGTGGCTGTATGTGAGAGGGGTATGGTGGTCGCCCACTCAGACACGTGAGTTTCCTCGAGCTCCGGGTACTCCAGTTACCTCCCACAAAATGATCCCCTGACGCCAAAATATTTGCAAGTCGGTAAATAGCCAGTATATAGCTAATATTTCATTGTTAATTTGTATGTCCGACTTATTATTTTATTATTATGGATATTGTATTTTTATATGTGTCAGGATCTGAAGGGTATATAAGGGGATGAGTTTTCCTACGCTTCACTTCACAGGTAACACGTACATCTCCAATAGTATATTCTACAGGAAATAAATATTAGAATACCATGCAAGAAGTGCTCAAAATTACAATAAGAATACCGTACATCTGTAGAAAATCCTAAAATTTGAATAAAAAATTTAGAAGAAAAAGCTCTATATATCTTTACATGCAATGTACGTATAGTTGCAGTAAACATGTCAAAATATGCAATAAACTTGCAAAATATTTTATCAGCTATAAATTGATGGATTAGAATAAGCAAAAGGCAACGATTTCATACCATACATTATTTACACTCATTTCAAGAAATGTGAACACAGAAATGTGCACATGAGATGCATACTCGCCTTGAAAACGCATGGAATTCGGACCTGGGAATATTCATAATATCTGTAAAGGGCCGGAGATGTACGTGTACAATTGTCGAAAATACCCAAGTAGTGGCAAAATTCCCTTTATTATCATAATCCATGAAAGAAAACGATCAACTCCATTTGTATTCCTACAGTAAACATAAACACGTTGTCTCTTCACTGCATAAACTTTAGCTCGTGTCGATCAAAACACTTTAATCAGGGGAAATGTCAAAGTAGAGTATTTACAATGTTTAGCGCATATACTGGCCAGATATTTGCAGATTTTTAAAAGCAAGAACTCATTAAGGTACATAAACTGCACATGCATAGATAATTTGTATACAGTATACGCAGAGAGGAGAGAGAGAGAGAGAGAGAGAAGAGAGAGAGAGAGAGAGAGAAGAGAGAGAGAGAGAGAGAGAGAGAGAGAGAAGAAGAGAGAGAGAGAAACGTATTGGCTGGTATGTTAAATATTTATTTCTCGGTTACTTTTCAATCGTGAATTTTTTTTAAAATCGCATTTCAAATCAAATTGGCATATTTTATACGACATTTATAGATAGTAAAAAATACATTATGAAATGTGTCAAAAGAATGCACAAATCAAGGGTATATAAACTTTTTTTAGTAATAGTCCCAATATCTGAATGATCAAACTCACAAAACCTGGAAAATATGATTTGTATTTTGGATTTATACTCTTTTTATGATATGTATAAAAACAAAGCAGCCGAGATTTGTTTTGTTTTTCCTCATGCGTATTTCTAATTTATGGGACAAATCTTGCAGAGAAAATTACAAATTGGAAAATACATAATTTTAAGCTCCTTTGGATCTATTGAAAAAATGAGGTGTATATACATGCACTTTTATTTCAACATGAGATTGAACCAATGTAAATGCAGTGTGCGTGGGGATATGGATGGGTAGATGGGCCTGGTCTGCTCCCCTACATTTGTTTGGAGAATTCATTTATTGCGTTATTCAAACATACATCCGTTTTTGTTCGATTAAGGTTGATTCACCCTCATGTGATGTCATAGGTTTTTCAACAATATTTATTTCATTATACTTTGCACATGATAGAAATATATTTCTAAAGGAATTTCATAATCTGGTAAAATTTTGATAGTGAAAAAAATGCTATTTTCCATAGATTATTAATTATAACGAAAAAATATTGTCAAGGGCAGTAAATCCTATGGTGGTAATTCCTCTTCTACATTGATTTTCTAATTAGTACATTAAATGTATGCATGTTTACAAATAAGCAGTTTTTCTAAACTGTTAACATTTAAGATTTGTCATTTTTATTTTTAAAGAGGTTCACACCTGACATTTGGACTAATGTCAATTTTTTAGGAAGTATATTTTTGATTTCTACATGGAAGAAGGATTTGGAAATCAAAAAGAAAAACTGGGGGTCGCATGCTTGTTGATTTTTTGAGTTTTAGTAATCACAAGATATGATATGCAAAATCTGCGAATGTTCCTGAATAAATTAAGTTTCCCCCAAAATATTGGCCCCTGGAATACCAAATTTCAATATGCATACATGTAATTCTCGTTCAATATCCGCACGTACATGCACTGTTTTTTAAACTAGTAAAAATACCGATCGGACATTTAATCTGTAATAAACCTCCATTTCAATTTCTGTTTTGCGGAATTTTTTTTTTTTTTTTATAACCAAACCAGAATTAATTAATAACAGCTGTTCTAAGTGAACTTGGGGCAGTCATAGAGCAGCTCTAGAGCAGTCAGCAGAGCTGTTCTAAGTTAACTTAAAGCAGTTCTAGAGCAGTCAGCAGAACTAGAAGTTAACTTAGAGCAGTCATTAGAACTGCTCTACGACTGCTTTAAGAGAGGTTAGAAATGGTCGCATCTGTATGAACAATGTATAGGTTTTGAGTTTTAATGTTCACTAAAATTGTTGACAGACAGAAGGACAGACGGACAGACGGACGGACAAACAGACGGACAGACAGGGTGAAAACTATTGGGCGCTGCATCTGTCGATGTGGGGTCCTGATAAGAGATATACGCTCCTAAAGTTAAAAATCCTGTAGGAGAATGGGGGTAATTTGTTTTTCTCCTATCAAAATCTTACCATTATCCTATGGCAGAAAAAATGCCTTAGGATAAATTCTCCAGCAAAATAAGTATAATATAGGATAAATAATTCTGAGCAGTCAAATATAGGATTAATCCCACGTATTATTTGAATTAATGGGATATATTATCTTATGTTTTTGGTAGGATGATTTATCCTATCACTAGTATTTTTTACGAAGCTGAAAATGGTGTGTGTGCTTTTGTTTCAACTGTATACGATTGTTTATTTCATTTGTTGGTAAGTACCAAATAAGGCTCTTGCCCCTTTTCAGAGGAATCTGTTTAGTCCTGGACAGTTTACATGTGCAGGATGATGATGATGATGATGATGATTTAAGTAAATCAATATACATGTAGTTTCCAAAACATGACAGAAAATCAAGAAAATCAATAAGAATTATAATGATTGTGTAGGAGAACTAGTCCTCACTAATAACGGTAATATCCGATGTTGTCTATTAAAATGTGATAATTTATCGTTTGCATTTTACCTGGGACATTTAATTCCAATTCAGTTTATATAGGATTAACTATCCCATTGAATGATATAGAATATTTTTTTTCTATTAAGATTTTTTCTCCCATAGGATAATGAAAGGAATTTGATAGGATACGCCCCCCCCCCTTCTCTTACAAGATTTTTGTAAAGGTAAATATAACGTACAGTGGTCAATCTCGGAAGTCCCAAATAGAATACAAAAAACCCAAGTTGAGAAAACACGGACACCAGGACATACAAGAGGTGGGGTAAGGTGCCTATGAGGAGTAAGCATCCCCTGTTGACCGGTCACACCCGCCGTGAGCCCATTGTCTTGATAAGTAAACGGAGTAATCCGTAGTCAAATCAGTGTATGAAAAACGGCTTAACAATTGCTATAAAACACATCAGACAACATTTGATATCTGGACCCGTGGGGGCTCGGGTTAGAATAGGCCCCAGCATCCCCTTGCGTGTCGTAAGAGGCAATTGAATGGGGCGGTCCTTCGGATGAGACCGGAAAAACCGAGACCCCGTGTCACAGCAGGTGTGGCACGTTATAAGTCCCTCCCTGCCGAAAGGCCCTGTGTGCCGAGCATACGCTTAAATTTTGCGGCACCTAACCGGCAATGGTGACGTCTCCATATGAGTGAGGTATTCTCGAGTGGGATGTAAAACAATAATCCTCAATCAATCAATCTTAGTATGTGAGTTGTAGAAACTTCAGCTTTCTAACAAAAATACTGCAAAAAATCCTACCAGATACAGTTAATTTACCTTCTGTACCTATATATAACAGAATTATAGACATTTATTTTGAAATAATATAAATTGTACGTAAAATTCATATGCACATTTTTTTTTTGAAAAGTCCATTGTCTCTAGATTATAAACACATTAAATTATCGGTCTTATTTAATCAATATCCACAGAAATGGTATGTTTTAATTCACATGAAAGTTAGTAACGGGTATTGCCCACCAGAGCATTGATAACAGCAACACACGCTCTGTAGCATGGAGTTAATCAACAGGTTAACGAATGCCATGGGGATATGTGCCCATAACCCTCTTGATACTGCCAACGACAAGTTCAGGCTTGCAGTTGTCGGTTCTTTGGCTGCTCTTCATTGCAATTTAATTGAATGTGAATCCCATAAATGCTCAATAAGGTTCAGATCCGGATCAGAGCTGGCCAGTTCATAACAGTAATGTTGGTTCCTGTTGTAAAAAATTCTTAAGTAACCGCTGGTTGCGCACGCGCATTAACCTGTGGAAAGTCTGTTCTGATGTTGGGCGAAGAATGGTACAAATGAGGTCTAAGAACTTGATCGATGTAACGAAACAGCAGTAACACCATTTCCTCTTCCTGTGGCGCAAGATTTTGGAAGATTACTGGACCAAGCTTTGAATAAAGGTCCAATTCCGCCCCAAACCATGGATGCTTGGAACCACCCCAGGATCTCTTTCCAACATGCAATCGTCGTTGAATCGTCCCTCTCCTTCCGCCCAAACTCTTGTCCTTCCAATCTTCGGTTGAAATGCAGTATCGGCTCTCATCACGAAGAAGACAACATTTCCGCCATTTTGCTGATTTAGGCCAATTTCGTCTCCTCTGCAAAGCCCATTAAGACGTGACTGTCGGTGTCTTTGGTACGTGTCAGGACTGGTCCTCTGCAGACGGCCGCATCTTAGGTTATTGCTGCTAACCTAACGGCGGGACCGTGTCATCACTTATTGTCGCTGATGTGGTTCCCATAGTGTTAGCGAGCAGTTTCAGTGGCTGTGGTGAAAACGATTCATCAAAATGCTGCCGGACAATAAACCTGTTCGATGTCTGGCTTGTGGTACCTGGGGTCTTCCACTACGTTGGCGATCAACATTGTACTGTTAGTGGTGTTTGAAACCGTATTCGCGACGTTCGATAGTTCGTGTACTGCAGTTGAAAGTGGTTTGGGCGATCTGTCTGGCGGATTGGCCAGCAATGCAATCTCCCTATAGGCCTATTCTCTGCTTGTTCGTGGTTCCAGACGTTGGCATAGCTTCGGTGTCAAACACTAATACTGATTATCGACAAAATTTCAAGGTTTTTAATACCCCTAATGAAGCGTGAAAATCGTGGGCATTTAATTTAAATTTGTCTGTGGCAAAGTGTGTCCCACGAAAGGGCGGAAGACTCGAAGCTTCTTGAAGTATAGGGTCAAATCGGTGAAGGCGGAACGTCCCTTTTAAATGTTTCAGAACATTTTAATTTTACTGCATTGATTAACACTTATATATACATAATATTTTATTAAAAATAACATTCATGTAGAATAAACATTTAAAAATGCGACGTTTCTTTTGAGGTTCAGTATAATATACTGACGTGGTTTATTTACATTTACGTGAATGTAAATACGTAATAAATACGAAAAAATCTATAATCAATCAAAGGTGTTTGATACATTTTCCAACAGTGTATATTTTCTGCAGGTAAAATCTATTTTATTTACAGTGGATGCTGGTCATATGTCGGCCGAGTGTTTTTCAGATTAAACAACAAATAAGTCTGCAGGCTCCCGTTGTGTGTCAGCTAAGGTATATATAAACCACACACAACACAACACACACATCACACACACACACACACACACACCCACACCACACACACACACACACCACCCACCCCCACACCCTAACCCCAACAACACTTCATTCGACCTGCCTCAACTCCAATTCACACTTTTAACAAAAATATCCTAAGGACTGACTGGTAAATGCCAGAATCTAAGGAACCTTCTACGGGTGAATCTAAACAATGACAACATAATACTCTGAAATTGACGAATAACCTATCAAGACGAGAAAAGATGTTACAAAACTGTCTTGGTAACTTTTTAAATAAACCTATCTTTTACAATGCGTCCTCGAATTTATTTAGAAGTCGATAAAACAATATTAAGAGGACATCACTTCGAAGAAGCGATTTAAGAAAAGATACCCATGCAAACAGACGACATATTCCTATTACAAAAACTTAAATGAACAAATATCTTCTTTTATAAGAAAACTAGAGAAACTATTGTTATAGCTGATTTGGTGGACTTTTCGAAAAGCATTTGTTATTACTAGTAATATAGAGATCAGCACTTACTTTCCGATTGTTTTTAAAAAAAAGGTGAGTTTGGTGTGGTAATTTTTTATTTCTATTTGCGAAAAATATAATAAAGCAATGCTATTTCTATCAACAAAAGTATTGAAGAAGGATATACATTGTATTAACTACAAGAGTGACTTTATTCTAAAGAACAAACTGTCCGGTTGTCAATACAGATGACCATAATTATGAGTACGCCACTTGAAATTAACTAATTTTTGTCCGATCGGACCTTGTGAAACTTACTTGATTCACATTGTATCTTTATGGTGTAGTAATTATTCAACTTTAATAATTATTTTTTGCTAATTACCTTGTCTTATTCTCAGAATTCCCTAGTAAGGTCCATCCTAAAGTTGTACTAGCATTCTTTCAAAATTTGTACTATGAGATGGAGGAAACAATAAATGTGCAAATGTAAATGTACAGACAAACAAAAGGCCTATTGGGTTGTTAAAGACAAAATTTAATGTTTGTTATGGGTTTAATTATTGAGCATTTCCATTTTTAAGATATTGGCAGAAGAGCATAACATACCGTATTACAATATGTCTTCAATCGACAATGGTAGCTTACATCCATGCAAGTGTATCCTGCAACAAGAGCACAAACTTGTTTTATTATTGAAGAAACATTTCTGCGGTGTAGCAATAACAATAATATAGAGGTGCATACTCCGAACTTGGCGGCAAAAATTGAATTTGGGCAAACTACGTTAAAGTTATTGTCCAAAATATTTTCAGCTTGCATTTAAAATTACTACCAGACCACATCCAAAGATGATACAGTAATACTTGTATTAAAAAAAGCATTTTCTGGAAGATACAAATTTGGCGATTAAAAATAAAAAAAAAACAATGTTGGCAGACCCTTATCAAAAGTAATTTCTGAAAAGATACAAAATTTGGTGATTAAAAATTAAAAAAAAAACAATGTTGGCATCTCTGGTGGCTAAAAAAACTCCCAATCGAAATAGGAATACTTAGTATCCACTAAACTAAGCAAGATTGAAGCAGCATGATGGAACAATCTAATGCTCGAAGATCCCTTCATGTTACATGAATCCAAAGAGTGGAAGAATTGAGATTTTAGTGGTAGGTAGTAAAATATTAGAAAACATAACAAACTTGTTTTGATTACGAGCCCAACTAATTTGCCACAATCTTGTAAGTAGTTTAAAACAACTCTTTCGTCAAACTAGGATTGCATAAGTACTGATTCTCTGATACTACTTTCTAGATTTTCTTTAACTCCTAAGTTATGAAATAATTAAGGAAAATTATGTTAGTCAATCAAGTGAAAGACGGATATTTTTTTGTTTAATATTTTTCAAATGATAGTGGCCATCACATTTTCTGTATGTTTGCGATATGATGACTATTTCTGACCATAAATTCCAAATAAAAATATCGAATCGAATATTTTATATTCAAACAATTCGAATATATATATATATATATATATATATATACATATATATATATATAAATATATATATATATAATAATATATATATATATGTGTGTGTGTGTGTGTTGTGTGTGTGTGTGTGTGTGGTGTGTGTGTGTGTGTGTGTGTGCGAAGCAAGCAATCATGTATTACACATGATACAAGTATCCAATCATAGTAAATCCACAAACAATTTTCCACAACGCGTAGGGGTGACAAAACAACATAGAGGTTCCTCTCTCCCTCTCCTCTTCTCTCTCTCTCTCTCTCTCTCTCTCTCCTCTCTCTCTCTCTCTCTCTCTTCAACTAAATGCAGTAACATGCCCAATTCCAGGTCTCTACCAACAATCCAGAAATGGCCCATGAATCGGACAAATCATGAACAATCTCGCAATGATCTAAATAATCATGTCACTTGTTGTGGAATAACAATCAATGGCGGAACAGGCAACTTTAATATGCAGAAGATGAAGACGACACATTCACCCTTATGATTAACGAGTCAGTTCTACAATACAGTTTAACGGTCAGTCCTCTATTTAGATACCGCTACGTCTTAGGGGCGATTTTTCTTGTATATACACATAAAAAAATGTTTAAAGACATAAATTAAAGAAAATTTTATAAGTGAATAAAAATTTAAATCTCTTATCCTGAATCTGGACAGTTTAGTTATATTGATGTGCAGAACATTTCACTTTTCACCCAATTCATGCTACGAAAAGAGGCAAATAATTTGTTTTCACAACACATTTTATATTTTCTTTCAATCTCAACCAACACGGCGTTTTCCCACAAATGGAAATCCAACAAAACGTTTCACTGACAGTCGACTGGACTTTCTGGCTGATTCAGCTACTGGACTTATGTCTACGACATTCAGGGACATTACTGATGCATACGATTGTACTAGTAAGAACACTTAAATATTCCTTCATACAGTAATCTAAATTAATAATATATACATGTACTCAAATACAAAAACCAAGGCCAACCAAATCAGTCATGAATAATGGACAAACATTCGTAATTACATAATATTATACGATCGATTGATCAAGATAAGTACAGTACAATGTAGATTGAAAATAGAGAGAAAAAGAAAAGAGAGAAAAGAGAGAAACTTTCATGATAAAATATATATGTTACATGTTAGTGCTGTTTTACAATACTTATCAAAAATAATGTATATGTGATAGTGTCCATGTTTTAGAACCTGTAAGGGCCTAAACGGTGTGGTTCCTCTGAACATGTCAAAACGGAGGCTTTGCATCCATACCTGTAACTGCCACTGTCCAAGATGGTCTTACTGTACTCGTGTGAGTCGGCAGTGCTGATGCAGGTACGGTTGTACAAAACTATTCATGTTAATAAGGAGGTGCAAAGAATGAATTTTTTTTTTGACAATTCATATCTATATTTTAAAACAAAGGAAATTTATTAAGCACCTGCTTAAGTGACATGATATTTGCGTTTAATAGTGACCAATCCAATAATTTTAATCTTCGGACTGCAATCAAATACAAAAGTAGAAGCAATTGCAAAACAAAATTTTTGGAAGTGAAATTAAGATTTTAACTATTTTCAAAAAATCAAACAATATATGAAAAATGGTAAATACGGGACACGTAAATGCAAGCCAATTTCATAGGATAAGCATTAAATTTAAGCTTTGCATTAAATTCTATCCGAAGTAAATTGAATTTGCATTGAATGAATTTACATTAAATAGCGGCATACATGGCAGCTAATCGCATATAAAATCATAATGCATGTGTAAATGTACAGATAAACAACAAATACATATTTCTCAATTGACATGGTTAAGTCCATTGCTTTTATTGACATATACTGATGTAGATTGTTTAACATCCCGCTTGATAATGTTTAGGTAATCCCTGGGTTTAACGTGAGTAATTGCGGATGGGCTATTGCGATATCCTCGTCTGTCATCGTGCGTTAACATTTTAACATTAAACTTCTTGAAAATATATACCAATTTCATTTCTTTTTCAAAATTGTAGGAAGTATCTGTAGGATAAGAGGGACGTAAATTGTAGATTTTCAGGGTTCTTGCACCTTTGGGGCGGGGCGAAAAATACCAAAAATTAACTCAAGTTTCCAAAAAATCTTCGCCTACATGTGTAAACCTAATTGCATTGTTATGATAGATCATGGAATGCCTCCTAATCAAATTGTAAATTTCAATGATCCCCCGGGCTGGGGCACAGGTTCAGCCCACAAGACAGGGCCTGCTTGGTGTAAATATAAAATCTTCTACGGTGGCCCCAATTTTGATGCAAACCAAATCGCAGTTTGACAAATTATGTCTCAATATACCGAAATGTTGGAAATCCCGAAACATCAATTTAAAAAAAAAATGATAAGCTGCAAAATCCTGTACCACAAAAAGACTGAAGCCAAATATGTCGAAGGATCAGACACGGATGCCTGAGGGAATAATCATTAATTTGAAATAAATTTCTAATTTCACCCTGCTATTCACTTATAAATGTACATTCAAGCTAACCTTTTGTAGGAAAAAGTACTACAACTGGGCTGTAGAGACCCTCGGGACTAAAAGTCCATCAGCGGAGCCCTCATATAAATCTTTCAATAACGGTACCATTCTGATGCATCAGGTGTGCATTTCTTAAACAAATTGTGGTATCTTCCAGTGATGGCTCGTATCGAATGTTGGAAATTCGAAACATGTAATTAAAACTTTGAAGAGCTGAAGAAATGCAAGTGCCAAACACTGGACG
>CAJDSM010053640.1:5080-19638 GCA_903981925.1 Ostrea lurida | reverse complement strand
CCATTCCTAAATCACGTGTCTGTGGGTGTGGCGGGGGGGGAGGAGTGGGGGGTTAAATTCACTTAGCACTGTCAATAGAAACATTCAGTTTGCTTAAAGTCTAAAAAACATTAGTGGACCGGAATTGGTTACTCATAATGAGATTTCTGGGTCTCAGATTCGAAATCTTAAACTCTGTTGGATAAGAAAAATATGATTATGATCAAGATTTCTCTCTAGTAAAAGCATTTACAGTCCATACTAAAAAGTATATATTTTATTTAGAGAGATATGCTTTCCTTTGTTGAGCATACATTTAAGAGACATGAGTTTCCATGTTTTCCTTGTTCAACGATTTTGTTGTGAGTCACACACTCATTATATAAGTTTGTATAAAAAATCAATATATTTGTATACTGAAGAATTTAACAAATACACAAAGTAAAGTGTAATAAAGTGGTAAAAATTGGGATGCAATTATTGTTTGTCTAGGGATTGCATCCGTTATATTACTACATTGGGGAATATACTTACCACTATATTGAGCTATATGAGAGGTAGTTGTGCCGGCTCTCAATGACGTGAACTTGATACGATTGGGATTTTGGATCTGTCACACATGTACGTGTTATATGGGAGGTTGTTCCGGACTATATGAAACAGAGGAGGAGAAAAGATTGAAGTTGGTAGAGTGGAAGTAAGAGACAAAAGAGGACCTGCTTAAAGATCCTTGGACTGTAGACAAGGGGATCCAAAGCGGATATAAGATAATGACAAAGAATGGCACAGACCGCTGCAAGAAAGGATGAACCATCATTAAGTAGTTACCATTCCCTGTAGCAGCCTAAGCTCTGCGACGACGTAACCGGGACGAACATCTTATGAAGTTTTTGAACTAGAGGAGTTGTTACTGAACATTAGAAGATCTATTCTGCTCATTATAAATTACTGCGGCCAAGTAAATAAGGACTGGAACGCTAATCTAACACAAGTGTTAGAAGTAAAAACAATCACTTCATCTTGATCTTATTTATTCAAGATTTTCTTGAACTCGTTGCTCCAGAGGTAACTTGATAGTAGCAAACAAGACCTGAAAAACGTAACATCGATCTCTAAGCTGGAGTATCTTTTTATGCTGCCTTTATCGAGCTACTCTAATCGGGCAAGCGCTACGGATGCAAGGCACGAAATCCACGCTAAAATGAATAGTTTACTTATTACTACCTCGTCCATTAACAAAGCTGTAATAGCGACAAAGTTATAAAACATACTCAATTAATCGTACTGCTGGATCTTTTTTGTCTGTTTAGAACAAAGGGGGTTGGGCCTTATTTCCCGGTATAACTCCGACATTACCTATGTCGAGCTGAAATCCTCCTTACAAAGAAACAGCCTTCTGAAAACGTTGAGTCAAAAAAAGAGAAGAATCGCACTGATTAAGTAGAACATAAGAATCTATTCTATAAAACCTGGAGAAAATACAAACTATGTTCATAATTTGGTCGTTATATCTGTACACTGACTTTAAGTACCGTCCTATCGAAACCAATCTTGGTTTCTCTGACCGAGGACTCCTAGTGGATAATATAAGTAACACTATACTATGACAGGTGATTAGAGATAGGCTTATATCCCCGGGAGGTATTTTCTTACTAGTGAACAATGAACAACCGTGAGGGATGGTGTCATCACAGAAAGAAATCGCTATAGGCCAGTGTTATTGGCTACGGGTGACCGAAACTAGATTGGAAGAAATCGACTTAAGACTACAACAACTTTTGGATACGTTACAATTCTTCACCCTCTAAGGCTTCTGAGGTCATTAACTGCCTCCTAGTGGAATACACAGAATCTTCATATAAAACATGGTAAAACACTGCTTTCTCTACAAACCACCTAAAAGATGGGAGAGAGGAACAAAAGCAAATTTCCACACTATTTGGCAGAATAAGAGATATTCACCTCACTTGATTCTTGCTGAACTACGACAGGACACACTCAACTTATTAACATATTTAAAACACCATTCACCTATTACCTTAAATACATCCTCCTATATTCTAGCGATTCCATTAAATTTGCATTCTCATATCAAAAGCCCAAATTACGCTAATTAATTATTTAATCGCCCGGAGCTCAAAAAATCCATTGGATCAACAATTACTCAGATTAGTTTATTTCGATATGTGGGGATTTCAAGTCCGATAGTTAAAAAAAGGAGGGTCTTTAATTTGGTATTTGGAAATGCAATTGTAATGTGTTGTAAAAACAAAGAAATAGGATGTACGGCGCTCAAATGTATCGATAAGCTTCAACGGTTCCGATAACATTTGGCATATCTTAAAGAAGGTTATCAACAATATAGAAAAAAGTAGATCACGGGTTTTTATCTATTGATCTTGCGTCACAAACACATTACTGCGCCTTTTGCATTTATTAAAACTAGTTTACACTAGAGATTTAACAATGGTGTGTCAAGCTTTCTCAGACGAGAGATTTAATAGATATCTTGTGGAGGTCTGACACCTGATGTTTAGTGAACTCTATTGTCGGAGGATGATACTAGTGAGGAAAATGTTAGTTATACGGGTGACACTCATCCTATTCTCAACCCAATTCAAATAACAGATAACCGAATTCAGTTAAATGAAAACGAAGAGATAACTTATCATGATACATCTGAAGAATACAGTATACTCGACGAATTCACTGATGTACTCCGATATCTACCACAAAAAGAATTGAAGCAAATATTATAATACTCCCTTAGACGGAGTGAGGTTGTAATTCACAGGTCTAATAGAGGACCTGCCTAAAAAATGATTATCCTTCGACACATTAGGATGAGTTTTTTTAGTTTTCGGCGCATCTATCTTCACCTGTAACGTAGTATGATCTATCTGTCTTAACTAGATTCATGGCTATGTTCTTGCGTCCCAGTGGGTGGCACAACAAATTCAAAATTGTATTTAAGAAATCACAGCTACAGATAAAACCACCGATGTCGTTAAATAACTGGACCACACAAGCCCTAAATTTAAGCTATAATAAAAAATAGTTTTCATAAGCATTATGGTATGTGGTTATTTTCTTATGGGCACAAATCCAGATATTGGTGATCTCAACTACCTTTAACTAATGAATCGTACTTTTGAGTATGGACGACAATGAAGATCACAATTCACAAATATTGATATCACATTAATTTAAGGAAACGAGGTTGTTAAATTGAGTCCAAATACGACCATAGAGATCGGTCAAATATGCGATAATTAAGCTTAATAGATATACGTCACTTATGGATAATTCTATAGAGTTTAGTTGGTTTTCCTCTAGTACGGCGCGTTTGCTAAATAACCGTTCCTTTTCTTGCGTAATCTGTATCCGAAACATTGGTTTGTGATATTATTTTATGAGATATTAATGAAGCAAAATTAGCAATGAGAGGCAAATTTGAGACAAAATCTTTAGGAGCGACAAATGAAGCTGGAATTTGAGACCAAAAACACATCAATAAAATGGGCAACTGTGATTTAACCTTGTTTGCTTCAGATTATTCATTAGAGTACACCGTTATTTCAGAGTCTAACATGACACTCGATCTTAGTAAAGATGACGAGCAAAAGTGCAGTGGACCAGGGACGTGTTACCAAAGGGTCATTTATTAACAAAGTGAGAAAATAGAGAGCGATGAAACAAGCGAAATAAGTACAATAAGTTTATTCAATCGCTTCTAAGACAAATTGCGTAATTGTTGGATGACCTATATATTACTAAAAAAAGGAAAGGAAACCAGGTAATAGCACATAAAAACGCAAATCATAATCCCATATATGTCAGGTAACAAGACAAAACGGAGTGGCGCAGAATCTACTTTTGCTTTGTTAAAAAAAACCCACAGAAATGTGCATTAAGACCCTGTGTGTAGGTAATAATATGGCTCAACACACGATAAACTTCGGAAAATTGTATTGCGTAGTCAAAGGATTTATGGCACATCCTTAATGGAAGGGACAAAACACACGGGAACTATAAAAATTAAAAGAGGGCGATTTGTGTCTTTGACGTGTACCTAATGATCTCAATGGTAAATAGGTCATGGTAATAAGGGTGATCTTATGTCTATGGCAGTGAGGCTTTCTATTTTTTACTGCGGCTGAAGATCTTATTCTCCACTCAAAAAGTCTCTATATGGGGGTGATAAACAATAAAATAGCAGGCCACGGGTGGCATGTTTATGAGCAGGATGAATTACACTTTAAACAACGGTATATTTTTCCCGTCGAGGAATTTGTCCGTCATTTGGTTTTATTACATGGTCAATTTTCGCGTATAGATCATCGTACTCATTTGCGGCTCGCACGACTCGAAGTATCACTGTTTCGGAGTTTTCATCTTGCAGTGTCCTAGCTTTATAGGATTCTAGTTGGACAATATGGAAACAATCAAATCTACATGATTCGGATGATAACTCTCTACACTAATATATTTAAGTATGCAGTATTCATTTGTGGTTTCCATAGTGTTATATCTTCACTTCAGACTTCTATCACTAACATAGCTTTGGATGAGGATATATTTTATGCTAAGCTAAGTGATTCTCATCAATGTGCTATCGAAGATAAAAGGTTAATATTGTACTATTGGTCATTATCCATTACGGAGGAGATCACTGGAAAAACACGTAATTGGATACTGTTCTTTGACCCTCCACAACCACGGAGGGAAAGCCTTATTATATTATAGGATTGCGACCAATCCACTCAAAGTTGTGTAAGAATAGATAATATAGTGAAACATGAACTAATAATTCTCTATTATAATATAGTATATTCTAAAAGTTTGTCCTCGTTCTGAGTGTTACATTCTGTTGGATCATAGCCACAAAAAACATGGATTCTACCAACAGAGAACCCGCGGAAGATTTCTACTAAGCTGTCAGCTTTAAGTTAAGATTATAATGGAGTATATATGAGTATTAATAAGTATTCCTCATTGTTAGACTATAGATTGATGAGCGATCGAAGGATATATTGAACATGCGACAAGTAGGTAGACTGGGCTAATTTCCGGATCGTATAGAAATCATTTGTGTTACGTATGTGCTCCGAAGCGGAAAAATAGCGTGCGAAATGAGGCATTGGTATTTGAGGATCAGATGTTTGTTACTATTTGCGAACAGGGAGTACCGCCCCTCGGAGTCACACATAATGAGAATCTTTGCACATCATATACCTCTCTATAGAAGTAACTGTGGATATAAGGATTTTGCTTGCACTAGTGGTTTCTCTTGGCCAGGTTCATCTCCATCACGACCATTCTGTGTATTAACTTAGAGTCGGTGAATATATATTTGGTTTTGGCGTACTACATTGCAGTCAAGCTGGTATCCAATCCGTGGTCATACAAAAGTCTTTTGGATAATATGTCTATCTGACTTAATAGTTGTCTGCACAGCGTCAAAGCAAGTTCAGAATAGTTTTTGGTTTGCTACAGTATGTGGTTCCGATTAATGAAAACTTTATGAAGCAAAGAGTGGGAATAAGTCGAAACGTGACGTTATGGAACTTAGAAAGATAAACTCCAGCTAGTTAATATTTTCTCGTCTTTCCCTGTGTCAACGTAGGAGGTAAGATAGACATAATACTGAGCGTCCTGCACAGGAGGAGCTGACCGTGTCATACCTGGCAACAAGAGAAGTGTAAAGAACTCAAAAGTTAGAGAACAAGTTTCATATTATCGAGCTACTCAATGTTTCTAGTATTTAAAATTTTGTTAAAAAACATTGTTCTAAACCTATGTCATAGTCGAACTGTGTAACGAGTATGTGCCTGTATCGTGTAAGTGTCTTAGTGTATACACCTTTTGCCTAAAAAAGGAGCTCCTTCGTTGTATCTTAAGAGAGTTTGCTATGGGTATCTAAATTTCGCTCGTTACAGGTTTTAGATTCGATGATAATCGTATTCGTAATATACAGCTCTCTTATAGTGGAAAAATGGCACTTTATCGAACCCGCAATGGACGTTGGTCTCACATTCGACCTCACCCAAAAGGTGTCAAAGGGTACCTTGGCTCAATACAGCCAGTCGAAGAAAGATTCTCCTGGTGTAGCCGCTAGACAAGAGGGCTAAAACATATATCTACTGACAAATATGGTGGGCTAACAGAGAACGAGCATTGTCAAACGTGCATCCTCATTATCCGCACGTTGTGACAGCAAGTGCAAACAAGGAAGAGACTATATTCCACTATATGCGGATGTGTATATTATTTAAATCGTGTAGCCTCCGAGGGATAGCAATAACAGTAAGGTATGATATCACAAATTGTATACCACGCCATGGTCTATCGAGTGAGAGAGTGATTGCGACTATTTATTTAAGATGCATTAAAGATAACACTTGTCTGTGCTTAATGATAAATAATTAAATCCATATCTAAGCTATCAGATTAAATTCTGAAATATGGGGCGTATCAGAGAATCTCTGGATATAATAAATTTTTTAGTATTTGTATGAAATGGTAACACAGGAAGGGCGAGAGAGTTTGCTAGACGGATGTAATTTTTGCTGAAAATTTGCGATGACGCGATTTTATATATAACCAGCTCGAATAAGATTTTTTTGCTTTGACTCAAATGGCATGGTTTATAAGAATTCCTAATTTGATAACCTATTTAGAACCGCTTGGCATATCACAACATTCGAAGGTAGGGATATAAATGATCTTAAATTTATAAATTAATTCACTACCTAGATAAGGTATAGCAAGCTTAATATTGGAAAGAGTAAAAGCTAAAGCTTGGAAAAATTCTAGACATCCTGCTCTTTCTAAGAGAGAGGTCATCCAAAATAATAAATAATTGGGAGATATAATCATAAGACCGGGAGCTAATATAGGTATTTCAAAAGCAAACGCTTGGAGACATTGTTACACATTTTCCGTCGCATATTGATGTCTTTCTATACTATCAAGAGCGGACGAATCGAGTTCTAAAATGTGCTGCAGCCGGGGGCTTAAAGTAACAAACAAGTGCACCATTTGATTTATGATGATACGTTCGCCCATTCGTATCATGTTATTAGAGGAATTCGGGTATCGAGTCGTTTGGTAAATAACTTAATTGATTAGTTTGGTTTTTTTATGCACCTCCCAGCGTGGCAGGCGCTGGGGGCAAATGCAAGCGAAATGGGAACACTTTTTACATTTATTTAGGAGCATGTACAAACACAACGACCGTAAGGAATACTTAAGCAGTGAGGTATGAGTAATATTAATAATTTTTACCTCTAATTCCAATCAATACGTATTACATATTATGAAGCTGTTTTAATCGTGTGCCAGTCGGTTTTCAAATGTATCTCCGTTGACCAACTTCACCATAGAACAGTACGTCATCACCGAGAACATTTATGCCATTAAGACAACTCTTAGAAGTTAAAATTGTTATCCCAGATCCAATTCATGACTTTGTCAGAAGACTAAACTTCATATGTGACACTCTAAATCAGACACTAATAGTATGGATAGCGTGGCTGAACAAATTGTTGCAAAAGGGGTGTATACGACTGTTCGCACAGTCCGTCTCTTGTTTTCGTCAGGCACTCATAATATTGCCGAGATTCAGTACGACTTCCGGCAAGGACCACGATTTTTATACTTATATCATCTGGGATTTTTTGGTACCTCGGTTACGCTCGCAAGTAGTTGACAACCTCGAATTTAGTCACAAGAATTGTGCACGGAATTGGGAGACGCGATTTCGATTGTTTCGCAGCAAAAAGTCAACACTCTTTTGCATCTCCTCAGAAAACTTTAGAAAGGACGACTTTGTATGTTGTTACAAATAGTAAAATATCCGAAACACATAATATAGGAATACTTAAAGAAAAATGGAAAATGAACAGGGACAAAACAGGAAGCTAGAAATAATTATAATAAACGATACTTCATTGTGCAGAATAAAACACTTTTTTGGACATTTGAGAAGAGTTAAGGTTTCAGTATGAACGTTGACTTAATAAAGGAAGACCATGACACACAATCACTTTCTGGGTCTTCCTCGAAGATGAAGTTCTTTCCCTTACCGACAGAGAAGCATGAACAAATGGAGGCGCACTGAGAACGGGAGGATGTTTAGCGCAGCGAGTTCATTGTTCCCAATAAAAGCAGTATTGTTCACACAACACACCGCAATATGGGCAACGAATTATCAAAATGGTTCGCGCTACCTGATTAAGGAGTGAGGAAATCTAGTTCAAGGCGGACGTGGAAATCGAAACAAGCTTTAAGAATAGATAACTCGCAATGTTCTTGGATAATCTAAACTAGAGAGAAAAGAGACCAATTAAGTGAAATTCTTCACGAGGGACGTATATCTTATTGGCATACGCAAAAAGTCATCCTGTTTCATAATTTAGATTTCTTATAGCTAATCTAGTTGCTTCACTGTTCTCCCAAAACTTGATGCGAAGCCCTTTGACAACACTATACACGTATATTAAGTTAAAACAAGTTTAGCTATGCTCTCTAAATCACATAAGGGGATGTCTTCCAAATTGCTCTTATCAGACTAATGTTTGAATAATTTTTACAACATATTAGCATAATTATTTCTGAAATATAGTTCGAATGTATGTGTAGACATGAAGTAAAAGTAAACACGAGACTACATTACGAATCTAACTAAATAACTTGGAGTGATAGTGAGTGCAAATCTTCATAAGAAGAGAACTCAAAAACGCTCTAAGATTCTAGTGGATACATAAGCCTGCATATGGTCAAATCAAAAACACACACTTTTGAACCAAATACAATCAATCTAATACGCATCTTCTATGTTACAACTTTAGACTCACTCTGTTATATGAACAATAATGGTAAAGTGAAGTTCGTGTCAGGTGAGAACAATTAATTACCTCATAAAATGATTCAAAAGCACATGAATACGTATTGCGATGGTATCTTCACTATCTTCATCTTCTCTCTCGTCCTCACCTCATTAAGCTTCTCATTCAGTGGACAATAATGCTTCGTCTTCTCCCCAAGGTCACAATTATCTCCTAAAAACAGCCATTCTCAGTAAGATATCTAGACCAAGCTTAGTAATTTCTCAATATCACCTTACTCTCATCTACTCATATACTCTAATTTTTACGTACCATCATTGTCTCCTTTCCACCACCATCCTGCTACCCTTACCACATCTAACCTCAGTCATTCCTCCTATACCTGTTGCGCTGCAATCGTGATATCTGCCTGCTCCTTCGTGCGAGCTGACTTGTTCAATATATTGAACTTTCGCCACATTACTATCTTTCATGCTTAGAAAAATTGTCCACAAGCCTTTAGGGTTGCAAACTCTAGGCGAAATGCACAATTATGCGAGATAAAATGCACTTCAAGAAAAGAGTGCTTAGAAGTATTCGCTGCAATACGAGCGAGTTCTGAAGATTTGTCTATCTGACTTTATAGTGATCACAACAAGAATAACGTCTCTTTTCAAGATATGAGTCTCTTATGATCTGCACACAGACAAGATTCAAGGGATGAATCTCAAAGACTGTGACACAATATAGCTATATAGACACTAAAATATACGATATCACAAAAATTGAGGTAAACTGCAATGGGGAAAGGATGCATTGTGTGTAACACCTTATGTGTTGTATCCACTCTGAGTAAATAATGTCGGTAGGGCGAGATAAAAATGGCTTTGACAACTCTCCTGAGACTACTCACAATAAGATCTTAAGAAAATATATCATGACCTGAATTAACTAGGTAATTATCTCTGGTGGTCGGACCATTCTTTTACGAAATCGAGTCCGTTACAATGGAGAATGCGAATTTTGAATCACACATATATCCCTGGTTCGCAATTTCTGCAAAACTTTTTGCATTTTACGACTATATATACATACAGATTCCTATGGAAACACCGTGGAATTATATTGTGTTGGCTGATTTGTAAATTGAATAGCTGATTATTCGGATCGATATTTTTCTTGTAGAACCTAATGGTCGATATTCTTTTTCAACATACAATTTGGAAATTCCTTAAGAGAATTATTGAGATAAACAAATTCATAATATTATGTATCGATAAACTTGAAATTGGGCAGATCGAACACAGTTTATTAGTTTCCTCATATCTCAACCTTTAAGTCTATGATGGTATACTATTCCTTCTTTTGCCGAAAATATAAAAAATCATATCTCGATGACCCTACAATCTTAGCTATCGTATATTATTATAAGGAACTTCTAGAATTAACATCTATAAAGGAAAAACCGAAAGAATGTGGTATAGAAAAAAAACCATTCATATAACAGTTATTTTTCCTCCACTATGCTGTGTCAACCTTTGTCTGCACTATTTGGGTTTTTTCTCAGGAAAATTTCTATTATAGTTCTCCACACGGGGAAACTTGGACGGTGATTTTGGATCACTCACGGTGATCAATAAGTGGCAATAAATTGATTTTAGTGGAAAGAAATAGCACATTTTGAATTAGAGTCACTATTCAACTGATATTAAACTAATTAATCTACAAAAACACATGATATTGTACTCACTAAAGCATACTGACATAAATCTTCACCAACTACATTAACATCCGCACATATCTCTGCTCTTTATTATTTCTATCGATTATATTATAACATGATCTGTATAATTAGGCTACCCTAATAATTAATAAACTCAATGGAAAGTTATCGTATAATACATATATTATATTTTGTGGTTTATAAATAAACGCTAGTAGAAACAAATTATGATTAGTATGCATTGCTGCATACATGTGTGTATATAATAATTAGCATATTTTGTGAGAATTTCGGCCATAAATACTAACCAATCCGTAACACCTTGCGAACAACGCTCGCGATTATGCACGCCCTCTCCTTTCTTTTTACCCGCTTTCCAACAGTCTTTTTGAAAAAAAAATCAATTTTTTCATTTGATAATTAATTGGTAATTAGAAAATAATAATGCCAAGTTGAAACGATAGTAATTTCATTTTAATTGTAGACTCCATTACTATTTCACTATTTCTTTCCCATTTTTTTAATATATGAGTCATTGCGTTAAAGATAATTTTAGAATTTAATCGCACCCGTAAAATTGACCTGACAATACCGAAGCGTCACATACCACGCCTAGCCATTTCATTAAACGACACCATCATTCACAAAAGCGTTGCAAGCCCCGCCTACCTTCAAAGCGTTTCGTTTAGGCCAAAACCGTTTAAAGCGCTTTCGGTTTCGTTCCTGACAGACCAGTTTCATCGTTTCGTTCCGTGCAAAGTGGGTAGAGGGTTCTTCTGTTACCAATATGACCTACCATTGAGTTAAATGCTGTCTGATGTGTTTCATAGTCATTGTTAAGCCGTATTTTACACACTGATTTGACTACAGATTGTTCCGTTTACCTGATCAGCGGGTGTGACCGGTCAACAGGGGATGCTTACTCCTCCTAGGCACCTGTTCTCACCTCTGGTCTGTCCAGGGGTCCGTGATTGCCCAACTCTTGTTTTTGTATCACCGGTATATTTAGGACTTATGTAGGGAATCGTATTCAAACTTCAATTGAATTATTTCGACGGATGAACAAGGTAGTTTGTTTTGACAGTGTATGGAAGGTTTTATTTTTTTTATTTACAATAATCAATTCAGGCCATTTTAGGTGAACATTTTATATTACTCTGATTATATTTTCATTGGAAAAGGTGGTATTTGCTACTGACTATCCTTAAACTACCGTGCACTACTGTTGTAATATATTTATAAGTTTTAACAGAAATTTTCATTTCAAAGAAGATGGTAAGCATAATTTTGGAGTCACTATGCAAACTTTGTTCAACTTGGAAATAGTGTGTCTCTTACTTTTTGCATTGTGATTATTCCTAACGACTCCAATGACTATTGTCAGTGAGATTCTGCTGATACCTCGCATTTTGCATGCTAGTGGAAATTTCTCCCGGGTCTGCCTGGTAAATCCCTTGAATCAAGTTGCGAAGTTGCATAAAGGATTTGTAAAGGGTGTTAGTGGTTGAGACTTGGCGCCATTTTCGTGGAGAGTGTATTTTGTTCCCTAACAGGTGGGAACCAGAGGAACCCCTATATGTATTGAGACTACAGAACTGGTGCATAAAAATTGGTACCGTATATGATTTATATTACTTAGTATTAGGAAAATCCCAACTGTGGAGGCTGAGGAACAGCTTGGAGGATACCACTACCCGCCCGGTCATATGGTGGATATTAAGTACGCAGACAATCGTGCCCCCCCCCCCCAATTCCTTTGATCGTACATGGCGGCGGAATGGTGGAAATTCCCGTTCGCTTGATTTGATAATAGATATTAGATTGATGTGTAAAATGACGTATTAGGTAGATTTTAAACAAATAATACCTTTTTGCATATATGTTATATATATATATATATGTGTATTGTGTTAAAAAAATATTCTACAACCTGTGAGATATACTAGGAAAATATGTTTTTTTGTGTTTCGATAGAGGTTAGTCAGGGCCACATCTCTTGCATCTTTGTACACTTTTGTTTTTTAATATTAACCTATTTTGTTACATATATAGTGATATGTCTCAAAAATAAAATGTTATACCCCCCCCCCCCAATAATTTAAAAAAAATGACTTAATTATAATATGTCCTGGAGACGTACTATTTATTGCAGTCCCACCATACACGCAGACTTCCATTTACGTTATATCCTGTGTTGTATGCAGGATTTTCGGAATCATTTATAGTGCTGTGTATACACTGCCTTCCCGTATTGTTCTTATAACACGTGGTAATTGACACGTAGAGGTGAAGTAAACAATTTGTTTAAGGTGTAAGCGGTCGCGAAGAGATGTTAGATAATTATTTTTCTCTGCGTCAAAGAGGATTGATTTGATGTTTATATCAAAATTACTGGATCAGAGAGAATTTGGAGGAAGGTGACTATAAAAACAAATTTTTAGATCCATTTTAAGTTTTTAGTTTTATCAAAAATTTTGTTTTCATGTCCTTCCTTGTACATGTATATATAAATTGGCAAAGTAATCATCGTGTTAAACATAATTATAATTCCCCAAACACCGGTATGATGAAACTATTAGGGACGTAAACCATGTTTGCAAACAAATCGAAATAAAATCTAAAATTTAAAAGTCCCAAATCCAAGTGTTTGATAGTTTGAGTTTCATTTTGCAAGCTGTTATATACTTTTTTGGGAAGTTATTTAAGCTCGGAGTCTTTTTTGAAGTAGCAGATGCATAGTGCCTGCAACCACATTGACCTTTTTCTATCCCCAACATCTCTGAATCTAAATTCTTAAATACTCTCAGTTTACCGTAAACCTGAGAAAGATGACATGTGTCTAATTTCTTCATTAGATTCTAACAGAATTTCTGAGATGGTGTCATGAAAGAAATCACTGCATACAAACACAAAGTCGGGTAGTCTTAAAATTTGCTTAACAGGAAAGCAGAATGAACGTTTTTGGTATACAATTGCATGTTTGGCGCGTAATTGCGACGTCATAGATAAATTGTCATTTTTCTTGCAGTGATGTTTAGATGGTATCAAACAAAACAAAAGACAAATGATGAGATCCCGTAAATTTAGCGGCCAAATAGCGCCAATGCTAGTTTTATAAATTTTGTTTTCATTTCCTTCCTTGTACATGTACATATACATCGGCGAAGTTATCATCGTGTTCAACGTAATTACACACCCCCAAAACCGGCATGACGAACCTATTAGGGATGTGCACAATTATACACCCCCAAAACCGGCATGACGAACATATTAGGGATGTGCACCATGTTTGGGCGTAGGAGCCGGAGGAGGGGTACAAAGAGCATTCGGAACACCAAGAATGTCTTGCGCACTCGACATCGCGTGCACGAGATATGCGAGGACATTCTAGGAGTTCCGAATAGGGCAAAGGGCAAACGTATGTTCCCCCCTCAATTTGTGTCAAATAACTTTTTTCTGCTTTGCCCCCGCCCACATAGTTAGTGATTTTTCCCCCCGCGACCCCGATTCTTTTTCAGGGAATTGAAGTTTCTACCAATTTTGCTACATGGCGCTTTGTTAATACTGATTGTGTGCCTTGGTCAGTTTCATTATTTTGTATTGCTCTATTATTTAAACTATCGCATTGCAGAGCTGGGTTACACTGGGCCACAATTTTCACTAGGCGTTAGACGCAGCTAAGCTAGGTCTTTTGAAACGAACTTTGTTATGCTTGACGGAGCTTGGCCTCCCAAAACAGAAAAAAAAGTTTTCACAGAACCATTATTTAAAAACAGAATCACTGATAGGTTTTCTGTAAGGAACAAAAATATACATACTAACATGTTTTCACAAACCACTCAGAAATTTGCTATTGTAAAATGAAGCATCGTTCTTAGCTTCATTTGACTAAGGTAAGAATATATGCACGCCTTGCTTCCTTGTACTGATCGGCTAAATCACACATATTTTCAATATTATTCGGAATCCTTTCTCTTGTTCCAAGTCTTTGTCACATAAGTCATCATTTCGCAAAATTCTACGGTCGC
>CAJDSM010053635.1:3357-13477 GCA_903981925.1 Ostrea lurida | reverse complement strand
GTTTTTGTCAAACTGTTCCTTGACCAATTAACTATTTCCCTCTGAGAATAGAAAACACGCGCTCCAGGGTAATAGTATCTAGCAACGTGAAGCAATACTTGACGACGGGTAACATTATGAAAAATTGTTACATGCGTCAAATTTATGCGCGTACGGTTCACCGTAGATTGTTAGGCGACGTCGTTTGAGCGTTTGTGATAAACGCAATTACCAGCATTGATATCTGAAACATCGCTACGCCTCGGTTGACAATGTTTTTCTCGGGGTGGAAATTTCAATGTTACCCTCGACTATATATTAAACACGTTAAACAGCATTCGACCTAAGGCCCCCAAAAAGCATGTGTTTACTGTCATCCGACCGACCCCATGTTTTCACCCCTACCCTAAACACTATTTTATCTGGAACATGTTGTTTATTATTCCGAAAATTTTTGTCTCGTCTCCAAGAGGCCTAACCTTACTAATTACCCCACTTTTGCAGAAGAGAACAACATCCAAAGCGGTTGACAGGCTGTTTAAAACTGTAAACATACAATAATTACACAAACGATAATACATACATGTATATGTGCAAACATCAAATATACCAAAGAGCGAAAAAAAACCAACCAAACAAAAAATAAAACCAAAAAACAGAACCCCCCCCCAAAAAAAATTAGACCTATCAACCCTATTTATTTTTAGCTGAATTCATTCCGTTGTCATACAGTTGAATTATTAGTTTAAAGTTCACGTCAAATATAAACAGATCTTATTACGAGTTCACTGGGTTGTTTGTTTCTTTCTTTTACGTTCCGTTAAGAATTTTTCACTAATACAGACACGGCACTAGCTGTTGGTGAAGTACTACAAAGTTTAAAGTTCCTAGAGCGGTAGCTGAGAAGTTCTTCAACTTGACAACGCCCGCCGCGATATGGATCCTCCGTTTCAACTTCATATCCGAAAGACCCTTGATTCTCAATTCACTATTCTGAGCATTTGGCAAAGGAGCAATCGCTATTTATGTTTACGTCTTAAGTTTGAAGTGGTCATGGTACAAGGGGGCTTGAAGTCAGGCCTTCGTGGTTACAAAACAAACACTCTATCGCAAAACTAACGGTCACTGAGATACGTTGAATCGACATATATTGTTGATAGATAAAATGTTGATGCATGTAAATGTCGACAACAATAGACTTCTTGTCATTTATACGTTTGATGTGGGTGAAAAGTAGAGGATATATTTTAAAGGGACATGGGCACGTTTTGAGCTAAATTTTTATCAGCATTTTTAATTAGGTTATTTGTAATAGTCAGCAAAAATATGAATAACAGTTATTGAGTTACAAGTGAGATAGAGCACTCACAATTCTTTGTTATGCAAAACAGCAACTCAACAAATGACGTTCAATTTATGTGAGATCTGTAAACATTAAAAATGAAAATCTAAAATTTGAACATTTTAGCTCAAACTGTGTCTACGCCCCTTTAAACAATATTTTAAATTGAAAACTTTCAGATTTGTTTTCTTTAGTCAAATAATTCGGTTTAGTAGAAAGTAATGGGGGGTGGGGTGTAAAACCCCTGCTGGAATCCAACCCGCTATCTACAGTTAAGCTGTCTACATGCCAACCTACTCAGCTAGGTATTTAGATACAGAAGGAATATACAAATATTCCTGATATTGATATTTTTATCCATGTTTTAAAAGGAAGTCAGCCATTGTGACGATGTAGAGTACCCCCTTAAATAATTCTACCCCATATGAATACATTAAACAGGTTCGCTAATAAATTATGGTTATCTGTACCCATGGAAATTCCAGCTTACTGTTGACAGACCTGATCCCCGAAGAAAAAGAAATTGTCAATGAGGACCTCAAGTATCTTTTAATATACATGAACCCATCAGTACGAGTAAAGTCAAGCTGGTAATTTGAATGACTGACCAGGAATTATGCATGTATCATAAGAATTGTTGGACATTTTTATATAAAGTGTTCAATTAAAAATGTACAATTTGACGCTGTTCAATTTGGAAAAAAATTATGATTTCAAATTTAATAAATGTTCTCTGAAAATTTTGATTAATACAACTAGCATAATATTATGTCGTGGCACAGTACGTCTGAAATTCTCCATCACAGTCGTTGATAATTAATAACTCCAATCACATCTCTTGATAGGTTAATATTGAAGATGTTATTCAAAAAATCGAACCTTCCCTGACATCAGTATTTAAGACTGGACTAAAAAAATAAAATTGGACCAAGCCTGTTCTCTATATCGATTTTTCATATCTTTATCCACATAAACATGGTGATTTAAGAAACATTCTTTATTTTAGTGACAGTCATGAGTTATTGGGGACGTTACATTCTCCGACGACACCAATGCAAAATTCCAAAAATTTTACCACCATTGATACACTTTATTGTGATACATAGGACTATCATTTGTTGCTTGAAAATAATTTTGCTCGAAAAATTTCACTATTAATTTTATACCAATATTCTGCACCAGTGCCGCATTTTCACCACTTCGTGAGGCCTTACTCCTTTAATAACAAATGTGAGAATTATAATAAGTCTGATAAATAAACACCAAACTTCTTGCATACTATTATAATTCTCCTTCACAGTCGTTCACAATAATTCGGGGGGAGCGGTGGAGGTAGAAGGGCGGGAGGGGATAAATATAGGGACTTAGCAGAAAAATTACAGGATGCTAAACATAACGTATACGGAATCACCTGTCATGTGTTTTCTCCATGGCACCTCGCAATGAATCTATTGCATGCACTCCTTTGGATATTTGTTATCAGTTTCCTGTGATTTTCACAATTAAAATCAGTCCACCATTGTCTCGTTTAGTCGACTTCAATTCAGCTGCAAAGGACTGACTTCATTTCAAATCATCATTTCATCGCTAATCGATACTTGCTTCGTTTTTTACCATACTGACAAACAAGACGAGCATAATATGGTTCTTACCTACCACTAACCAGATCTCTTGTAGACCTTTCGAGTTCAAATAAGATCTGTAGTAGACTTAGGACAAGATTCGTCATTTCATACGACACTTTGAAGCTTTCGTTATCATACAGTTAGCTATTCGCGCGTAGACTTTTCTTGTTACAAAGTCCGTTCTGCGTTTTTGAACTCAAGCATAGAAGCAATGTTTGGAATTCAGCATGCTGATCTGATCTGAAAGTTTTCAGGGTGTCGTCAAGCACTTAAGATTCCCAATGAGAAGTTTAATGTCAGGAGATATCAAATCACCAAATTACATAATAAGCGCATTCAACGGCCAGGCCAGTCAGATAGCTTTTCATTTAATTTCAAGATTATTACATGCTGAAGCGACTATCAGGACACGGAGGGTGAAGACAGGCACTAAGTGGGCGGTCCGGGAAGCCACGCGCGGGCACATCAGAAGCACAACCAAAAAACCAACCACCCACCCCACACATCCCCCCCAACCCCCCCCCCCAACCACCCCCCCAACAAACACCCCCACAGAACCCCAACCCCCCCCTGAAACCCCGGGCCCAGGGGGGGCGGAGGGAAAACGGGCCTGTGCAAGGGCGTCAGTCGAGTGGAGACGGCGAGAACAGGGACTCGAAGAGCCGGGATAGGGGCAAATTCTTTTCCGACATTAGAACGTCCTCACGTGGGACTTTAAGGAGCGGGACGAATCCACCGGGAAAACTGTGCAGACAGAACTTCAGGGGCATTGGCAGGAATGTCCAACAGCTGCCGATGCGAGTCAAAAAAACAAAACACGGACAAAAAAAACCCGAAACGAAACCCTAAACAAAAGAAGTAAAACAACCAAAAAACATAGTCACCAAAATCCGAAACTGAGCAGCGGGATTAGGAGTTAAACTCGATGGTTTCAAGTTCTACAAAACATTTTGTACTTAAAATGATATCTATAGTCGCAATAAAAGGAAGGATAGATATTAATTGTTTAAACAAAATCGTTTTGTCATTTCCAATTCATTCATAAAATCCTAGTATGATGTTTTTCCAAGATACATCAAATTTAAGACAATCACTTACACTCTTCCATATTTCTCATTCTTACATTTTTGCGCGAAAAAAACTAAGATGTGAATTATTTCCAATCCTATTTTTGACACGATTAAACAGTTTTCGTTTCAATGATCACTAATTCCAATTTGCTTAATGTTTAAATTTTCTGTTAGCTAATTTGAGAATTAAATTCAGAAAAAACTTTTCTATCATTACATTATACTGTTTTTTGTCTTGCTATAAATCATAGCGGCCATTGAAGATTTACTCTGTATATATTGTGTCAAGAAGTTGGTGCAGGAGTTATTGAGGAGGTATTCAATTTTGTTACGATACCATTTCAACTTTCATGTATGTACATCAGGTATTTTTAAATTTGCCTAGCCATGTTAGAAATGTATCTACTTCAATCAAGATCAGGTAACACTTGTATTAATATATACCATAAGAATATGACAGTTTTCAAGACTTGGCAGCCCCATTGAAATTGATATAGCAATAAAAATATCTTTTCCGGTCACTTCACAGAACAGTTACTTTCAGCACTTTGATCTAATATTACTGTACAGTCTTGTAGGCTGATGACTGCCCAACTGTCTTCTCGTATCCTTTGACAAGACAGCATCTGCATTTGCTTGCACTATTGCAAGGGAACAGGCTTTACTTGCAGTGTCTCCGGAGAGAGCTTCAGATCTAGAAATTATAAACCCATTAGCGCAATACCCAATCCAAAGAACAACTTTTTCTCGCTCGAGATTCCATAGAAAAACTCGTGGACATTTACCGGCGCGGCGACGGGAGGACAATCACTACACAATGCGAACAAAAATGCAGGCGTCGACAAGATGTTTCTGTACTGGGGCGTCGGGGAGCACGCCCTGCTGCAGCGAGACCTTATTGATTGTACTGGAGGAGAAGGGACTCCAAAACTACCCGCAAAAACTGATTATCGTTCAGATAAGAGAAAGGGAACACCAAGGCGGAAGATCGTTCTAAAACTTAACCCCCGGGGCCAGGTAAAGATTCCAGTACAGTTAGGGGTGGGGTGGGTGGGGCAAGTCGGTTGCATAGAGAACGTCATCTTATTAGCTATTTACAAAAAACAAGTGCCTTGCGTTCTTATACTGAAGTGCACGCACAGTACATGTATTAACATATGTATGGCGTCCGGATGCGGACATAAAAATTTGCAATAGTGACCATCTAAACACGAACTTTAGTGCAAACTCGCCTTTGTCCTAAGGCATGCAGTGCGCCTACAGCTAACACGCATAAAAGATTGAAAGGAGACTGTTTATATGTTTTTACGCAGCAAAGGCACTCTGTGTTAAAGTTATTACATGTACTACTGCAGAGGAAAAATGTAGGCCATTTGGATTGGACGACAAGCCGGGCTACATAGATGGCCATTATACCCCTGTTCAAGAAATAGATGGTGAAGTGGGAATTCCCCCCCAAAAGTAAAAACACTTCAAGAAAACTATTTTGTGACAAGTACTTTCTTGGGCTAAAAACAAGTATATTATATACAAGAAACACCCAAACATTATATTAATATCTCCCCGGAGACAGAAACACGTCTGCTTCTCTGACCGAGAGCACGAGGTATATACTGACAGATTCGGGTTTGCTTACTTCGCCGGCAAAAGGGTCCGGTACCCCGGACATCCGCCCCACCAGACCAATTTCTTAACAGACCCAAAGTTCACTACCATTGGGATTACAAAATGGCTTCCAATGGCTATTTAAGCGCTTTCGTTAAGAATCCGTTACTCTTTTTGCACTTGTATCCACCTTAGTCAGATTTGCAGCATTCTCAAAAATTCATGTGTGTTAAAATTACATTTACTTACTTCTTTGATAACTTATTAAACCAAAACTGCCGCTTCAATTGAGTAATCAATTAATAATACCGGTTTGCGTGATTTGTAAACAAGTTACCGTGTGGACGTCGTAGCTTTGAAAGACACTGCACCATTTGTTTTAGGCTAATATAAACGTGGGCGTTGCCAAGACTTTCACAACTGTTTTTTTCACATTAAAATAGCAAATGTGTTTATAATTTAAGAAATAAATACAACTTGTTCTATTAAACTGAAATTGCCGGTATAAATGTTTGTACATAAATAAATTAACGATTTTCTTCACTCCAACTTTCTTTTTTCCTCAAAAAGGCCTTGCCCCTCTAGCTCTTTGCAGTTGTTCAATTTTCAAATTTGCAAGTCGCTCTAGCAGTAGTTACATATTCGTTATATGGTTCTTGGCAAGCAGGTATATGGACTCATATTCCCTGTCAAAGTGTATATTCTCCCGAAGCCGCCATATAAATTCCCTGGTCAAAGTGTATGATTCTTCCCTCGCCTTTTAGAGCTCGGGAAGAATTATAAACTTTGACAGTGAATATGCAGTCCATATTACCCTGCCAAGTAATCCTATAACTAATAGTGTTGGCGCAAATTAATTCCAAAATTTCTTTCATGTTGACTTGGATATTTAAACATCACGCACTGATTTCGAATGAATAATGGCCTTCGGGCAACAGCTTCATCCACGTCCGGCTTCTTCCAACAGATCGAACTGATTTCCCTCTACCCCAGTACAACAACTGTTTTGTTATACCCCTACTACAACAGTAGAATTCCATCAAAGGCCCAGCCTGATGTCTATCAATTTCTTCCGCCAGACTTTTATCCTGAAGAGACTGTGATAAAATACCAAAATCCAAAGATAATTCACCGAGGAATATTTTTCACATTGTTTATACGCCGTCGAAGACGCGGACGTATTTTGATGGTATAGCGTTGTCCGTCCCTCCGTCCTGTCTGTCCGGGCTTTGAGGTGAACCGTAAAGCTCAGCGAATCATACCAAACTTGGTACAATTGATCACCATGATGAGAGGAAGATGCCTCTATGTTTTCAAAGGTCAAGAGGTTAAAGGTCAAGGTCGTAGTGTTATCATAGTTAGAGAAAACCGCTGTAGGCGGGATTACCAGACCGAACCGTAAAAGCTCCAGGGAGATTACAACTTGGCACAATTGACTTCACCATGATGAAAGCGAAGACACCTATTGTTTTTCAAGGCATCGAGGTCAAAGGTCGAAGGTCGTCAGTGTCACGTAGTAGGAAAAAGTTAGTAGGCGGAAGATACAGATCGAACCGTAAGCTCCAGGATCATACAACTTTGGTACAATATGATTTCACCATTGATGAAAGGAAGACACCTTTTGTTTTTCAACAGGTCGGAGTATCAAAGGGCAAGGTCCGTAGTGTCACTTAGTAGGAAAAAACGTTGTAGGCGGACGACAGACCGAACCGCTAAGTCCAGGATCGTACAACTTGCGCATACCAACTTTGATCACCATGCATGAAAGGAAGACACCTTTTGTTTTCCAAGGTCGGAGGTCAAAGGTCAAGCGGTTCGTAGTGTCACTTAGTAAGGAAAAACATTGGTAGGCGGTACCAGACCGAACCGTTTAAGCTCCAGGATTCATACAACTTGGAACAATTGATCACCAAGATGAAAGGAAGGGACACCTATTGTTTTTCAAGGTTAGAGGTCAAAGGTCAACGGTCGTACAGTGTCCACTTAGTAGGAAAACAACGCTTGTAGGCCGGATACAGACCGAACCGTAAGCTCCAGGATTCATAACAACTGGTACAAACTGGAATCACCAAGCAATGAAGAAGGAAGACACCTATTGCTTTCTTCAAGGTGTATCTAAAATTCAGACCTACAATTATGGATAAGCCGGTCATTTTCAGCGGGCGCCAGAGCCGTCACTCATATTAGCATTATGCGCAATATAATTCGAATACTTATTAGGCGGCATACAGACCGTACAATGCCTTTGTAGAGGCATACTCAGGGCTACTATACCATACACGTATATGTTCAGTAACTAACACTTGATTCTCCTCTATTATAGACCATGAACTCGCGCCATGTCGCTCATTTGTTTTCACAATAGGCTCATATATAAGAGTCTAGCGTCGTTAGGACGGGATGACTGGAGAAGATTTAGGCCTATTTATTCTTCTTTTAGAGAGAGTTACCAATTTCAAACATCACGTAGCGTTATAATGATGAGCTGAGAAGAATATCGGGTTTGTATAAGGGGCAGGTGACCATACCAACATCTATTAATATGCTTTACTCTATATCATTAATCTTTTTCTACATGAGTGGAACATTAGCATTTTATAATAAGGTCTGCACGACAGCTGAGTCCGTGATACTCCTCGCATTCCCCGACAGTTACGCTATGTAGCAATCCACACTGAGAATAATTCGGTGTTTTCGGCAGCTTTTATATGAGAATCTTGTTGCTCGCGATGGCTGCGTGCTCAGTATTTTGTCTCCAACCAGGTTGGCGATCTTCTTGCGTGCTTTTCCTAGATTTCTTGTTGTGTATTTCTGTCTATGTGCTCCTAAACTGGCGTCGTATTTTTGCTCACTAGCACTCGTCTATTGTATTATTTCCACAACTCCTCTTCCCTCAGGCGTGTCCGGCATCAGACCAGATATTAAATTTCTCAATGCTCATCATCCTAAGTGCCATTTTCGTGTGTTTGTATTTTCTTTTTGAGTGTTACGGGTATAAAACTCGGCAAATGTGCCTGGGACTAAAAGTGTCTCTTCATCTCCAGCACACACGCTGTCTGCGAGTCAGTTTAGTACTTCCTGGTTTATTCTGATCAGTGTCAAACGGATCACAAATACCCATCTGCACGACTTAAGAGGTGTTTGAGCACTAATATCCAACCAAGCAAAGATAAACACGATCAACTTGCTTTTTTTCACCGCGCCCACATATTCTAACTGGAGTCAAATAATTCTTTTGTTGCACACAGATGCTATTCTCGTTTACTTGAGAATTCCTCCCTAGTGCGGCGGCTAAAGCATTACTGATTTATTTCCACGTCGTACTCAACAGCATGATGTTGGACTGTTTTCGTAAGGAATATTGTGAGGACTGTTTAGTAGGGGTATAACATATAAATACAATGTATGATGCTTTATAGCGTGATTACTACATTTATTAAATATAGTAAAAGAGCTTCCCTATCGACTTTCATCTTATAGAGTAGAGCCGATATAATTTCGCGCTAGAACATCTCATTTATAAATTGGGATATCAGTATTCCAACGGAAACCCATATTGACTTCCTTCACTGCTTCTGTGTATAAATTGTAGACAGCGAATTATATATTTTTCCTATTTTTTCCGATGTAACACTAGTGTTTCAGCGATTTGAGAGTGTGACATCTAGCATCTACTTTTGTATACTTAGAAGTGGCATATCCCAAGACCGATAGCATCCCAATCGTCTTATAGGCTCTTATGGACGATTTACAATACGACATATACACAGGTTTTATGAGATAGTATGCCGGCGCTAATCAACAAAAATGTGTTCTAGCACAGCATGACATACTCATTGACGTGCATTGTACAAAGTGTAGCGTCTTAAACTACTTTGGAAATTGACTCTAAGGTGATTAAATATATATTCTCAAGCACCAATAAGTCGATCTTGCGTGTGAAAAGACATTCAACCCGAAATAAGCTGAGTGTACTTAACCCACTTTATGTTCAGGTTTCATTATCAACACTATCTCCTTATATGATGCAATAGCCATTTATTAGTTCTAGTTCAATTCATTGCAGTTAGTTGTGCTTTTATATACATGTGTCGAACCATGAGTGGTTCACTTCATTTCCTTGATAATTCTTATTCATGCGTGAGTGATATTTTTTACTAACAGGTTGCCTATAGCATTGTCCGCACAGAAAGCGAAACGGTGACATTAGTGGTGAATGAGTGTCCAACGCCAATTTGTGGATTACTTAGAGGTACTTGATTAACTACCGAATTAACTGACGTGTGTTTTTTTTTGCTGGAATTCATATGGGTGTTTTGTTGTTATGAAGATAAATGTTACTCACAAATTTTTGCCGAAAATTCATAGTCCTCCGATTACCTGTGAAAACACTGCTATTTTTTATTGTGCGGTAGTTCTCATCTCGGAAATTTTCAAAATCTAGTATATACAGAAATAACTTTAACTTCCAATCGATATTAAATTCCTATCCCCTTTTT
>CAJDSM010053621.1:0-16762 GCA_903981925.1 Ostrea lurida | reverse complement strand
AATGAAAGATTTTGGTTCAGACATTTGAAAATGACTACGATCATGGGTTCAGGTCACTGTCCCGTTCAAAATTTTTTTTTTACTTTTCACAATATGGAAGTCACCATTGAAGGGCTCCAATTGGGCCTATGTTCGGCGCTTATGGCCCTTGAGCAGGGAGGGGTCTTTATCGTGCCACATCTGCTGTGACACGGGACCTCGGATTTTGCAGTCCCGTTTGAAGGACCACCTCTTACGACAAGCAAGGGGAATTGAGAATTTATTTTAACCCAGATCCACACGGGATTGTAGTAGCTTGACAATGATGTTAGTTTGGTATACATGATTTATTTTTTAACATGACGAATATGAAGGTCAAGAAATTATCAAGGTCAAAGAATTGCTATTGGCCTCATAATTCAATCATTATTGTTGAAGATCCCATGCCTCTATCAGTCCATGATAAAGGTCAGAAGTCAAGTATTGTTGAAGGTCCCATGCCTCTATCAGTCCATGATAAAGGTCAGAAGTCAAGGTCACTAGAGCCACTTAACCATTTCTAGGTCTCATCAGTAAATCCACATTGTGTTGTTTCTGCCTATCAGGACAGGTTCTGAAATTAGTTATAATCAAGGACAAGGTACCAGTCGCAGTAGCTCAGTGGAAAGCAACCGTGAGGTCGTGAGTTCGAGCCCCGCTAAGACGTGAAAATAGGCAGTGATTGCTCCTTCACCCAACGGGTTTTTTGAATATGACCTTGGAAATGGAGGTCCCGTGTCNATGATTGCTCCTTCGCCCAACGGGTTTTTTTAATATGACCTTGGAAATGGAGGTCCCGTGTCACGACAGGCGTCGGCACGCTAAAGAACCCTCACTGCTACGGCCCCGCTGAGAGCTAAGCATATGTCTAAATTTGTGGTACTTCACCTACAACTGGTAACGTCTCAATATGAGTGAAAAGTAAAACAAACAGATAATCAATCAAGGACAAAGTCACTGGAGTTAGGTGACCTTGATGTAAAGGAAAAGGTAACGAACAGTGATCAATCTCGTAAGTCCTAAATAGAATACAAAAACAAGAGTTGGGCAAGCACGGACCCCTGGACACACCAGAGGTGGGATCAGGTGCCTAGGAGGAGTAAGCATCCCCTGTAGACCGATCACACCCGCCGCGAGCCCATAGTCTTGATCAGGCAAATGGAACAATCCGTAGTCAAATCAGTGCGTGAAAAACGGCTAACAATGGCTATGATAGAAGAACATTTGTAATTGTCGTCCCATTTCATTGCTGAAGATAATAAGAATTCATTTATTAAATTTTTTCAAGTAACATCTGTTGATCGCCCCAAAACGTTACAAAACCCCTTCATAAAATTCCTCTATAACATGATACATCCTTGAGTACTAGTATTATCGAGTAACGGAAACATTTCGCGGACATTTTTAGGCGCAAGAACGAAGCGGAAGAAGACCTGAACAAAAACAATGTCTCCAAACCTTATTTGGAAGACTTATCTAGGATTACTTAAGAAACATGTATGTACTTTATGCAGAGACAAATAATTTTTTTTAAAAACCATGTGAATTTTGTTTGACTAATATCAGAATACGACTCTGTTGTATGGGATGGCTGTTCTTTGACAGAAATCAAGGAGCTAGAAAAAATACAACTAAACACAGATAGAATCTTATCAGCTTTATGCAAAAAAGAATAATGCAATGTATAAAATTCACTAAACTCCCGTTAAAGTACCGATAAGAAGACAATTTTATTTTCTTATTATGATAGTATACGTACAAAAGTTACAAAATTATTTTCGTTTTGAGAAGAAATTTCTCATTATGATTCAATTAAGGCACAATTGCTGTGATTTTCACAGAAAACAAATTATGATTCTCCAAACTTTTTTGTGGGAATGTAGTAGATACATATCTTCATATTTGCAAGAGGATTTAAAATCCCAAAACTGCTATATTCAGCGAAGTATTTCAAAAATATGTGAAATCCTCTTCTGCGGCACAACCGGGTACTCTATATAATGTAAATGCAAAGATAACGAACAGTGATCAATCTCCTAAGTCCCAAATAGAATACAAAAACAAGAGTTGGGCAAACACGGACCCCCGGACACACCAGAGATGGGATGTCTAGGAGGAGTAAGCATCCCCTGTTGACCGATCACACCCGCCGTGAGCCCATTGTCTTGATCAGGTAAACGGAGTAATCCGTAGTCAAATCATTGTATGAAAAACGGCTTAGCAATTGCTATAAAACACATCAGACGACATTTCACCCAATCGTGGGTAAAGTATAAATAATAAGAAAACATTAATCAACGGGTTGATTTATCTAATAAATGTAATCAGATCTCGTGTTGTTATTGTAAAGGCTCTACATGTTTTCGGTAATTAAAAATTCCTCTCCATTCTCATATGCTGTTATTGTTATCTCGTTATATAAACAGGAACTTACAATAACGAATTTTATCTTGTAAGTCGTAATAATGACATTTCGTTTTTACGACTTTCGTAAATTGTAATTACGAAGTCGTAATTGTGACTTTTTACCTCGTCATTACATGGACTTATTTTACATACCTCCGGATCCAATACGCCTTTGTAGGAAGTGCATTTAGTGGAACTTGAAATGTCAAAGTGGGACAGAGTGGACCTACGGTCGGTGAGAAAGATGATTAAAGTATCAAAAGTGGCTTTTCTTTAAATATTTAAATTTAGAAAATACGAAACATTATCGAAAGAAATGTTTACTAAAACAATGTCAAATTTGCAAGTACACATGTACATGATATGATACCTATGACCAGCCAAATAAAGTGATGTAGCATGAATTCCATGTAATTAATTACCCTATAAATACTGTGTAACAATCAAAACTGTGTATGAAAAACTTACTGAGTACATTCACTTATTTGTCCCATTCCCGCACGTAAACAAACTTTCGCGCCTTACTATGTACAAGAATTTTCTAAAGGGAAATAACTCGTAGGTAATACAGTTGATACTCGGCTTTTGGGCATGAAACAGCCAAACATTTTCTGATATACAGGCATTTATACGATATGGTGTGTATGTGTCTCAACTTATTCGATTATAACCAAGAAGGCTTGTTCTACCTGTATAGGAACGTGATATAGAGTGAATGTCCCGCAGGGCAGGCTACTCATAACAAAGTAACAAGGGGCCGGACATCTGTAAGAGTAATAAAAGGTTGTCAGGTGTTTGTCAAGAGAGTGATTTCGACATTCCACGGTGTGTGTCCTCAACCGCACTGCATTTGCAAATTATATTGAGTACAACGATTTAGTTCAGTATGGCCTGTCATTGGGTGAAATGTTGTCTGATGTGTTTTCATAGCAATTGTTAAGCCGTTTTTTCATACACTGATTTGACTACGAGATACTCCGTTTACTTGATAATACAATGGCTCACAGCGGGTTGACGGTCAACAGGGGATGCATGCCCCTCCTAGGCCAAGCTCTGGTTGCGCACCTCACAGGGGTGTGTTCATTTTCTGTGCCCAACTCTTTTTTTTTTTTTTGTATTCTATTTGGGACTTATGAGATTGATCACTGTTCGTTATCTTTGCCTTTACTTTATTCCCAGTTGTAAAAGATTCGCACAGGTATTATAAATTTCACGCTCTAAGTGTGTTTAAGGGGGAATCCAATGTAAGCAAAGTGGATATCTACTGCAAAAGAAGTGCATGCGTTACAAACAAAACGCATCCAATCTTTCTAAGAGGACATCTTTGTCCGTTGGTGGCCGTCCTCAAGTTTTGAACATGCTCAAACTTCCCATTGGATAGAACGGATGATGACTGTAATCATCAGATGATAATCGGACAAAACGCGATCGAGACGAACAAATTGAAAATGTTTTTGTCCGTTGGCAATTTGCGGTGAGATGTGACAAGGGCTTAAGTTATTAGGGTCTTAAAAACAAAGCATTATTTTATACGGGAAATATGTTTGCATTTGATCAATCGTGAATCATGCTATCTGAACTATTAACAATAAAAAATGACATTTAGTTCAGACCTAGCACAATGAGAGTTGTTACAGCTATTCTGTATATAGTTTTGAGATCGTGAACCATGGAGAGCATTTCCCAACATCAAAACTTTAAGGAAGACTATAATTTACTTACATGTACATGAATTTTTTACATTAACAGATAAAACAACTTAGTCAGAATAAAAGACTGTCCTTGTTTGATCTTTTACCGAATATCTCAAATAAATTTAATTCTACAGCTCGATTAAATCGTTACTTTAGTGGGTTATTTATTAATTTTGTTTGTTTTGAAAGTAATGTTCTACCTACTTGGATTTGAAAAAAAAAAAAAGAAAATGAAACGAAATTGACCTGACGTAAAAAGTAGAATTAATTCAGAACACTCAACAATATTTTCTTTTATCGTACACAAATAAATAGTGGCAAAGGCTCAAAATTATGACGTGACCGGAAACAATTGTAATTCATTGTTGAGGATTCACAGTAAAACAGAGACGAAATAGCATCCAACGTTGAGTAAATCTTTCGCGTTCGAATACTGATAGATTACAACTCTTCAAGATCCATAAACTCCAAATATCTGTTAAAAGAACTATATTCAAATCCATGTAACCCTAGATTTATATTTCTAACTGCTGCACGTCATTTTTATACGTTTATAATGCCTTAATGGAGAAGTTTTCTTCAAAATTCTTCTACTCTCAATTATCTCTCAATCAATATAATGGGAGAATAGAAGGCTATATAAATTCGTATTCATGCAATGTGGCACTCCATTATAAGAACGGAACTCTTCAACTAAAGCTGATGGCGAAGAAAGTCAATCCATATAAACGCAATGAAAGACTAATCATTTCAAGAACGCGATAGTGCGTAAAATAATGAAAAAGTTGTCCTCTCGAATTTCCATGGAAATTACAGGAAATGGTGAAAATGCTGTATTTAATGCAAGTTTTGTGCCGTTTTGGAAATTGATGAGTTGTTCTTACAACACATTAGCATCTTTCTAGAACCCAATATGTCAGAAGACATTTGTGTCAGCTCGTAGTGGCGTCCAAGGTTCAGACATTTGCAATTGATGTTTTGCTACGTCGAGTCGTCTGTCATGCGAAAATTGAACGAGTGATTAAAGACAAAAGATGGCCAAGCTACAGATTTGTTAATAAAGTTTCCTACAATTTCTATTCAATTTTCCCTTTCTTTCCCAATAATGTATACAGTGAAATGTGTTAAACAGCAACATATTGCATCATTCACTGATGAAAAATTGATGCGTAATGCGTTTTTAGACGTGTAGAATTTTCCTATGAACGAAAAACAAAGTCTTGCAGCATTTCGAGATTGTATATCATGTCAGGTAGCATTGACTCTATTAATTGTTTTGTTTATTGTATCTCTTGGTCTTGACCTTATCAGTGGTCAGCCATATGCCTACGTTTCAAAATCCAATTACTATGTCATTAACTGTCACCTTTGATTCAGGTTGTTCATCAAGTTGGGGTTGCTTGCTGGAAGGCTGCAGACGACAAAGCACGTGCCAACGCTTTGTGCGCAATAGAGTTTGTAAAGGATCCAGAAATACCGTGTAACGGAAACAGAAACAACAGAAATGAAAAAAGATAAAATGGAGATGGGCAATTGTTTTTGTTATGTACCACTTAAAGAAATTAACCTTCTGTCGCCCCTTGGCTGATAAAGCTCTTTGTCCGACAATTCATCGTTCTTAAAAAAAAATTCGTCATGCCGTAAATTTAATTTTCAGAGGACATCTATAAAAGATATCAATAAACATTTTCATAGGTCCTACGTTGATCGTAATCTAATGAATGGAAATCTATTTTAAGACTGAGATTGTTAATTTGAAATCTGTCAGTTTCAGTCATATTATCAGTTTTGCTACTTTACAGTGAGATACAGCTACCTTCTGGTTTCATTATTGAAATTATTTTCCTCACAAAAGTGTATCACTCATGTTTGCAAAATCCTACAATGTCTTAATGATAAATTCATCAATAACGAAAGGATTTCGTTATGTTTGGAATATCATGACGTACATGTACATTGTAGAAGTGCATGTACATGTAGACTGTGAGCTTATCGGAGAACGTTACAGAGAGAGAGAGAGAGAGAGAGAGACGCAGAACGAGAGAAAGAGAAGAAGATTGAGGTATGAAAGAGAGAGAGAAAGATAATGGAGAGAAAGAGGCTCTGGACCATTGATTGGAGTGTCACTATTTATTGAGGATCCGCCATCACCTTATGTTTTGGAGCCTGTTTTTCTGGATTTCCGTTTTCGCGACTTTGGCCTTTTTTCACTGACACGTCGACCTCAGTGTTTCGATAGCGATATCACAGGGGCTTGCATTAATTTATGCTTATATAGATATGTGCGCATATTCCATTGAGGGCAGGAAGCTCCTTCTTGGGATTTTGGAATATTCTGACTTTCCGTTTTCAGATGGAATTATTTTCCTAAAATGGTGTTTTTCCAGGTTTTCTTCCCGGCTGATATACTGAAAAACGGTGCTTGTGGACTTAATCAAAAATTGAAACTTTAAGGAAGACAAGTGTTATACTCAATCCATACAGGTCAAAACATCCCTTCGATTTTGAAATGGTTTCTGATTTTCCGTTCGAGTTAGTGGAATTTTTATCTTTATAAAAGGGAAGTAACTCAAAATGTTTGCAAGAAACTTGTATGAAGTATTTGGAGAGTGTTAGATTTTTATCCTCTCAGCACTAGTTGTGGAGAGAATATATAGACGCTGCGATAGTACCTAAATTACAACGTCGTAGAGTCGCGATTTCGTGTGTGTTTGTTGTGTGTGTGTTTTGTGATATGGGTAACTCTGTGAAACAGATAAACGAAAGGGTATTCATCATGAAGGATCATCACTTGCACACATGTTTCCCATGGAGAAGGATGCACCGCTTTGATTTTCAAGGTCAGGGTGTAAAGGTCAAGTCTTATATTGACATTGCTAAACATTTTGGGAAGCACGCATGAGCATATGGCTAGCTTTCTCATATTTTTCAGAGGATCACTAAACCCTTCCATAAATGTTACCTAATGAGAAGAGGATGAACCATAATTGATTTTCAAGTTCAAAGGTAAATAGTAAGATCACCTATTGATGTATGCGCCTAAAAATACGTAAACAGTATGAAAGACACGCATCCCTCGAGAGGCTCTCAAACTTACCCAAATGTTGCCCATGAGAATGAGAAAGTATGAAACCTAAAGATGCTTTAAGGTCATCGATCTAGGTGCAAGGTCATTGATTGCTAGTTTCTTTTAAAGAAGTATTTGGGAACTGAACATGATATAACAGGTGAATCACATCAGAGATACTTGTAAGGCCTGTCTAAAACTCTATTAAATGGCTCAAACCAGGAAGGGGCCGAGCTCTGTGATGTGGCCTGACATCACTTTTTTCGTAGTTATTATGTTATTTTACGATTTTAATTATGAAAACACCAGTAATAGCTATAGTGATGACGTTCTCAGTGTCTAGAACACCACTTGTCCTCACCAATCTAAACTTTCACATGTTGTAGGTCACATTTATGGGGACATACTTTTGTCCTCATAATGCACTTTTTGTCCTCATGGTTAAAAGTTGTCTTCACTATACACGTTAAATCATCTCTCTCTCTCATTTTTCTGTTATTTTTATATTTTGCAAAATGTATTTTTTTCATATTTTATTTTTATAGTCAAATATCGCGTTCTATAAGGAACTTAACTGAGGGTATTTTTAAATACATGTACAGAATTTAAGAGTTCAACAGAGCAAATACAGGGTGTCTCAAAACATGCGTTTCACTTTTAATCATCTACAACTTTACCAAAGAAAAAGCAATTACATGTACAAAGTGTATCGAAAAAGTGTATTAGTATAAAATTTATTTCACAAAATTTCGGAAAATTCTGTTAAATACTTAGGTAATTTTGACGTCATAATAATGATCCTGTTGTCCGTTCGTTCGTCCGTCCCCACTCCCATCCGCTACTCCTCTAAAAAACCACTCAACATGATTCATGAAACTTTCAGGGATTCTTTGTTATTGATGCCATTGTACACCTCTTATTAAAATTCTTATCTTGATAAGTTGGGGGGGGGGGGGTCCCATAGGAAAACATGGAATTTTGCCTATTTGTATGAGCGTTCCCGTGATCGGGAGATCGTGCGTTCGAGCCCCAACCTAAGACGTGAAGATAGGTAGTGATTGCTCCTTCGCCAATAGCTCGGCATTTTGAGTGAGAAATCACGGGTCTTTCGGATATGACCTTAAAAACGGAGGTCCCGTGTCGCGGGCATGTGTGGCACGCAAAAGAACCCTCACTGCTAAAAGCCATGAGTGCTAAGCATAGGTCTAAATTTGCAGCCCTTCACTGGCAATGGTGAGGTCTCAATATGAGTGAAATATTCTCAACGGGACGAAAAACAACAAATAATCAATCATCAATGAGTGCGTTTCAGCTCCAATCAGCTACTCATTGTAAACCACCTAACAGAATTCTATGAAGCTTCCAGGGATTATTTGTTACATGGTGCGATTGTGTACCTACTATTCTAAATTTTGATGCGAATAGTTTTATACCTACACGGGAGTGGGGGTATCACTAAGTTAGCTTTGCTCACAGTATTTCTTGTTTTATCAACCGTCTTTGCATAAAAGATGATTGACAGAAAATTTCTGGTGCTTTTTATGTTTGTATGCATATAGGTTATTGTGGAATGCAGATTTACCTGTCCTCGTTGGATAAAACATAAACTTTTGTAGATTATTCATGTGCGTAAATATCATACAACAGATTTTCGATGTTTGAGCATATGGGAGCAAAATATTAATAAATAAATAGATAAGATATGTGTAGTTCTTTTCATTAATAATCACTTCTTTCATACTTCTTGCATAAAATACTAACATATTTTAACACCACGTGCTGTTTTATTTTTTATTATTATACTATTAGTATTTAATCCTTTTTATTGATTTCTTAAAATAACATAATAACAAAAAACAATAAATATCTGCCAAAATAATATAAACTACAAATGTAATGGTTAGAAATATAAACGTATTACCAAATTAAAAATGCATGTGGTAAAACGAAATTTCAAAGACAGTTCGGGAGAAGGTTTGGTGTGACATGAGCGGCCTTAATCTTAGATAACAATTTTCATTCAGGTGAGCAAAATCCTGAAAATAACAATCACTGTATCCTTCTTTGGATTTTTTTCAAGCAGTCTTTTTCTCTTAAAAACGTTATCAAAGCGCCCTTTCGCCGCTCTCCGGTAAGCCTAAGAACTTACGGGAAGAGGGACCGCTAATATCGACAGATGTTTTCCAACGTTAGCTCTGTGATAAATGTCCGGATGAATCAATCTACGTGAGCAGGCGATATTTAATGAAAATTATAGCTACCTGTCCTTTATCGTCTGTTATTAAGTTTTATTTCTAACAGATAGTGAGAAAAGTCGACAGATTACTTTCTTTTTTATGTGTTCTCGCATTTTAAGATTATAACGAGTCTCACCAATGCTACACCAGTGCTTGTTTAATTACTTATGAAATGCGAAACTAAGGTGATTTAAATGGTGGTCGACATTGTTCTTTTACGATCAATATTGTGATTTAATTCAATTTTAATTTGCCATGATTATATATTAATTCTTAATCACAGAAAGATAGGATATTTAATGCGATATGAAATTGATACGAATCTTAGGATTTCAATATGGTGAAAGAAAGTGAAATTTTTATTTCGGTTTCCGTCTTTTGGAGCTTAAACAATGATTTAAAAAGACTGGGGGAACCGACTCCACAGAGTTGCGAGAAGGTCGGATGAAACTCTATATTAATTACAGTAATGACAATTACAGACGGTAGTAATTAAGTCGACAATTTACATATTTTAAATCTAATTAGTATCCTCCGAACAACGTTATACAATGATTTCACAACAATGAAAAGGCGGAATTACTGCTGTAAAACTTGTGAAATGTGCAATCGGGAGGAAGATCAAAACACCTAAAGAAATGATAATTGTGTTCACTAGAAAACAAATGTCACATTAGCATACAAATTGATCATTAAAATTATAATGATGATTCCTCATACTGGATGAGTAGAGGTAGATGTTTTGCATACCCATTACTGTCTTTCGGGTCTCTGTGTGACATCGCTCGTGCATATACAATATTTTTTTGTATGTTTCGTTTTTCGCGGGTAATGTTACATAAAATAGACGAACATAACTTTTTCAAAATGTTCAAAAATCATTCACAAGAAAACAAAGTTGAACAATAAACTGCAGACTATCAAGTCTGGAATAGAATGAGCGAGGGGGCAATACACATTTAACGAATGGTAACAAGATCCCGTTATCATTATACGCAGTTTATGTTACACTTTCTACTTCTGTAGGTAAACACATCCATTTCACATTTAGGATCAAATATAATTTTCTTTGCATATGTCTCTCAAATCTCAACCTAGCAAGAATAACACTTAAAATCGAGACACATTTCCATATCAATTCACTTAGTCTCACAAAAAAGGAGGGAAATAGAGCATTAAGGATTAGAAAAACAAATTGTGATATCAATATTTATATCTTTTTCTGATATACTAGTAATATTTACATATGTTTTAGATATCCCTTATCAAAATTGATGATTTATAACAGTTGTGTCAATCATTTCATTCTACCACGTTTTATTACATATGTGCAATGCTCCCTATAGGAAACAAAAATCTTGAAATCATTATACATGTATACAATATTCTGAAATAATCAAAACAGCATCAAGTTTTGTGCCTTTGTTCAGGCCTGCAATGCTCGCCTGTAGTTCCCATCACCACTTCCAATGGAGAAACCATCTGGTTGATTGATTATTTACTGTTTTACGTCCCACTCAACTGAGATGTGACGTCACCATTGCCGGTGAAGGGATGCAAATTTTGGCCTGTGCTCGGCACTCAGGGCCTTTTAGCATATCGTGTCGCACCTGCTGTGACATGGGGCCTCGGTTTTACCGGTCTCATCCGAATGACCGCCCCATTCAGTCGCCTCTTACGACACTAGTGTTAAATCTAAAGCAAACCGTGCCATGCCCTTTTTCACTGCGCCATTCCCTTTTTTTTTTTTTTAATGAAATTAAAAAATTCCGCCTTTTCTCGGTATACATGCACTAGCATTCGGCTAATCTCGACCTATTCCATTACCCTTCATCATGATGTAATCGGCTGAGGGGTGCCGAGTGCGGGAAGAGACGCCATTTTTGTTTTGTATTGACCCAAATAACCGTATAGATCTAATGGACAAAAATGCCGATATGAGAGAGGTCCAAACGAGAAACAGACAAAGCAATGCAGATGGCTGTTTCAACTTTTAGAAGGTATTTTCTTACGATCATTTGTAAATCGGTTTCATGTCTTGTAACATTAAACAAATAACCGATCAGCTGATCGACGTGACTTTATTAAAAGAAAACTATTGTTTTTAGAAGGTATATTAGAAAATGAAAATTATTTGAAATCATTCGCTTACTCTCATCTCCCCCTTGGCAGATTTAGTCGAGTTTCAATATCGCGCTTTGACTTCCCAAGGCATCCAATCAAATCGCGCCATTCATACCTGTTTGGTTTGAGTTTCACAACCGCTTTATGCCATCTACTTGATTTTGTCTTAAAAACTGTATACCAAATATTTCTTCAATGTCTTTTCTCTTGGTCATCCGTCAACTCCATTTTGTAAACATACACACAGACTAGAATCTGATTGCCTAGCTTTTGTTTCCGTCAAGAGCGATAACTCGCATTGTCCGTTAGATGGCAATTCAGTCGCGACTAAATCTGCCAAGGGGGAGATAAGAGTAAGCGAATCGTACACTTGGCTTGCGAAGATGTTAGTATCATTGTTAATCATGTTATGAAAGTTCATATCGGGGCTGCACAAATACGGTCAGCTGGTGGAGGTTACATACATACGTTCAGGATTTCATTTTTATTTTATTCATCTCCATCCTCCTCAAGGACAGATGGATCCCAGGAGGATGAGGCGTGATCTTCATCCGAGTCAGGCTCCCTTCAACATTCCATCGTAGAGCCAAGAGTTCCAACAGAGTCTAGGGCTGAGACAAATGCCCTTCTGCAAGAGATTCCAGTACCAATTCAATATCTAGTCCAGTGACTGAGCGTACACAGAACAATTCAGAACAAAAGATAGAAGTTTGACCCTAAGGCATATTCTTGAAATTTGTTATGTTAAATCAACTGCAAATTATACTTAATAAACTGCTTGTTAGTATACACATTGTTCTTTATTTCACAAGGTTGATTGGAAAGTTTAAGAACAAGACAGCAGGTATTAGCTTTAAAGAGGCTAAATGATCATTCTATTACTATTATAGTGTGATTGAATGAAAGTGTCCCAAATTGCCTTGCCGCAACGAAAAGTGCCCTTTTGAGCATATGATATGTGTATCCTCTCTAGATCCTAGATTTAACACGCAAGGGGATTCTGGGGACCTATTCTAATCCGGACCCCCACGGGAGGAAACCATCTGGAACGTCCTCTCAGTCAGATAAAGTTGGGTGTAATCAAAATCCCAAGGATATACCCCGATCACACGATAGCAGTGTTCAGCATTCGGTTTTATTGGTTTTTATATTGAAACAATATTTCAGTATGTAAAACATAATAAGGATTAGGCAGCAGACTGACACTACATAAGTCTTTTAGGCCATACCAATTCGTAATCTAGTTCTACGGACTCGCTCGCTTCTATTTTTAATAAATCCAAATAATAATATTATATAAAAAAAAAAATAATGTTCGCTCGCATGTCCAAAATATCCAAGTAAATTTTTTTTCGACATTTTACAACCAGCGCACAAAAGATCTGATACATGTACACTTGGTAGACGAAGGATAGAAACACAGGCTCTGGAGAAAGTTCTTGACAGTGTAATCCGGTGTCTCTAAGTTTTCTTATCTTTCTTTGTATGATACTTCAAAACACTAATTTCATGTGGTAAACAAATGATTTCTGATAATTTTAAATATTTATTTGTAAGCACTCGCTTTTTGAAATTACGCTTAATCAAAAATATTTATATCTCTTGTATTCGCTCGCCTCATAGATTTTATCTCCAAAATGAAAGATAATATTTGTAAAATCATTTTGCCCTCTCGCCTCAATTTTTTGGTTTAAAAATCCAAAGAACTATTTTACAAATTGGCATGGTTTTAGGTATACAAAATGTCTGCATAATGATATCAGTGTGAGAGTACGATGTACATAATGATAATGTTTCAATAAATATCAAGTGAACAGATTATAACCAAAAAATGCTGGGTTTTGTGTGTTGTTATGTTGTTTTACATCCCATACGAGAATTGTTCACTCGTACAGGGACGCCATCAGTTGTAGGTGAGGCGTCAAGTTTTCCTATCTATAGTGCTCAACCCCTACCATGACAAGGAACCTCGGTTTTGAAAATCATCCGATAGACCCGTGACTTTCACTTCTCCTGTCGACGGGGGCGTGCTGAAGGAAGAGTCTCTACCTATGCTAAACGGGGGTCGTCGAGATTCGAACACGGAGCCCTTAAGTTGTACAACATTTATGTGAACTCTACACGATAGTGACCTAACACCTAATGAAATGGAATGTCAATGTTAAAGTTTATTGAAAAGGCGAAGATAACAAACAAGTGATCAATCTCACAAGTCCCAAAACATTTAACAAAAGTTGGGCAAACACGGATTCCTGGATACACCAGGGGTGGAATCAGATGCCTAGGAGGATTAAGCATCCCATGTCGGCCGGTTACATCTGCCGTGGGTTCATTGTCTTGATCAGGTTGAAGGAGTAATCCGTAGTCAAAATCAGTGTATAGAGAACGACTGACCAATTACTATGAAACACGTCAGACAGCATTTGACCCAATGGCAGGCCACACTGGCTTACTAGATCATTATAACGACCATAGGAAATTTGGCCCCCCCGCCCCCCAAACAAAATTTTGGGGCTGCCTTTAACGTGACTGTTGAAACCCTGAAACAACAACTTGCTTGTAAGTAGCCTGCCTCGATCCAAAAACTTGATATCATTGTTAGAACAAGCTCTTGACGTGTGCGGAGAGGGGTAGAGGTGATGGGATGACCACACACACCATATGTAGGTGATGATAGAATGTTGCAAAAATATGGGAAGTTGACGATGGAGAAGCTGAAATCGTCCCGTTTGTCATAGAGTTGAGTTCTTAGTTTGCCGTTAATGTTTGATTTAACCATTTTAAAATGCGGAATAGGTCCTGACGGTGCTTATTTTGAGCCAAAATGCCACGACATTCAGCTGTGTCCCCTCACAAATACTGGGTATTTTTCCCAATCCTATATCTATTTTTCCCAATTTCAAATGCAAAGGAAATCTTCTTTAAAAAAAAAAAGAAAAGACGCAGTATATAATGTTGATGACAGAGTAAATACTTTTTTTTTTTATTCCAGTCTTATTCTTCAAACCCCTGCGCATGCAAAAGGTCTTGTGGTGAATGTTTTAAACAATGGAGGTATCCATTTAAGCAGATATGTTACGTATTATATAGTTCCCAGATACATGTACAAGCCTTGTGATATTGACGTTCAGTTAAGTGTAGGGTCTGGCTGATAACACGAAATGTACAACACTATAGGGTTTCACTAAAATAAGAAAACGCAAACAGGAGAGTCGTTCTGTAAACTTGATTATTAATTAGGTGGGGCCTGTCGACTGCAGCAATGATGTAAATCGGTATGTCGAATGTAACATAATTTTGGCTTTCTTTTAAAGAGGGTGCGCGTCATATTTACAAAGGCTTTGGTTCAAAAAATGTATAAGGGGAAGTAATAAGCAAAAACATTTCAAGTCTACGTTCAAGGGGGTGCACTTTCTTTCTATGTTGATTTCGCCAATATCAGGCTTAACTGATGAGATCGCAATAACCGTGGCCCCGTGTCACACAGGCGTGCCACGATAAAGATCCCTCCCTGCCGTCAAAGACCATTAGTGCCGAGCACAGGCAGGCCTAAGTATTGCAGCCCTACACCGGCAATGGTGACGCTCTATGTGAGTGAAAATTTTTAAAGCGGGATGATGTTTCAACAGATCCCCCCCCCCTTTCGACAAATCCTGGATCCGCCACTGATGTGTGGAGCGTAACAAATAGGTCACGACACAATGTAGCCTGCGTTCGAGGAGGGATTTTATCTATACTATTAAATTTATCGTTATAGTTGTTTTTTTATATTTTTGTATGAATGTACAATTTGTAAATACTGCCCAAGCAGGATGTCGTTTGTGTGGCTTCGTGCATGCTTAGAAATGATAATGGAAGGAACCTAATGCTCAAGTTGGATCAAGGATATTTTGGATTTATTGATAATTAAAAAATTGCAATATGAAATTTCAAAATAAATTGCATGCGCCAACTGTCTATTAAATAATATTTCTGCCGATTTCAGTCCGTTATAATTCTGTAGTATAGATATTAGACAGTTTACTACATAGGGTAAAATTCAAATGCGGATAAATTATTATTTTTTTTTTATGAAATTAGACAATAACTAATTCTAAGAAAATATATAATAGTTAAATACAAGGTGTGACTTCCCAATTCATATGTTAACAAATATATATTTTATGATTTCAAATCAGATCTAAAATAAACCTCAAACAAAAACATCTGATGTTCCTTATATTTGATTATTTAATGCATTTTTTATTCTAATTTACTTTAAATGATTTTTCTCAATTTTAGGAAAATGTAGCTAATTTTTCCCAATTAAAAGGAGGGGTGGTAGTTTAAAAAAACAAAAAAAAGAAAGAAAGAAAAAGCACTGCAGTCCAATTAGGATTCATTAAAAGAATCTTCATTTGAATGTGAACATATGTGAGCTTAACGTCAGATGAAACTGATATAAGTAGCAATTCCATTTGTTAGAGAAACAGGACTACATAAAACATGGAAAAGTTTTTCAGCTAATAAATGGTATGAATAAGCCAAATATCTCACAGATACTACTGACGCATGCGCACACTCATGGCAAATCTTCAGTCTATCAAATTTATCACTCGCTCACGAGGCCGTGTTTGTTTGGCGGCACTCATAACGAGAAATCTTCAATTACAATTTAATTAAAAGAAATGTTAATATTTAATGCTTACTTGTCGAAAGCCCACACTGAATTTCCAGGCAATCAGGACGGGCTGGCGTGCACGTCCAATAGTAAATTGGTCTAAAGGGGAACACTTATGTGTTTGGGAATACATTTCATCTAGATGTTTGGTATTAATTACAATCAAATGACTGCCAATAAAGTCAATTACTTAGCTATGGGGAAGGGAATGAGCATCAAATCAAAAGGCTTCGTCTGTTTCATGTAAGATTGGCGTGGAACATGCAATGATTATGATGATACCAATTCTCAGGACGTCTCCATTATTTATACAAGATTAATTATTTCAAGATTTCCTAATGAGCAAATATAGCACTAACGTATTTGATGCACCTTTTTCAGCCGTTTGATCATTTAGAGAAATTCTTCCGCAGCACACAAATAATCTTAAACTTTAATGAAAGAACATGGTGGAGGCCTACAAAATGATTGATGTTTTAATTGTTCCAAGACTGAATCTGCTTTTCATTTTGAAACTGTCGGTCCATGACCTGTGTTTAGCAATAAAGTTAGTACC
>CAJDSM010053615.1:0-13144 GCA_903981925.1 Ostrea lurida | reverse complement strand
ACAGTTACGAACAATGTTCAGACAAAGCATATATAGCAACAATCGTATAGCCGTTAAAATCATCGTAGTCTATATTTGTTGAAATTTATACACTCATTGAACACATTCATGAGAAAATGGCTATCATTTCAAGTGGTAAACGATATTGAGGATAAAAACATAGGAAATATAGATATCTAAGGAATGAAGCTAATTTTGACCTAGGTTTATACGATATAATCGAACTTGGTGTAGTTTACGCTTTATAATCCGCGAAGCTTATATATGTATTTATTTGTTACAGTATGTGGAGTTGACAGGTGCGGATCATCAGATCAAAAGAGATGTGAAGCATCTTGTTTGGTCTGATGATCCGCGCTTTGGTCTGATGATCCGCGCCTGTCAATTCGACGTGATCCAACTCTTCAGACCAAGTTACTGTTGTGATGATTAATGTATTATACCCTCTTATATATTTTTAAATTCATGTTTACACACTGTAAGATAATGGAAAAGGATTCCAGATTATCAAAAACACAAGTACAGTTGAACCTCGGTATCTCGAACACTGATATCTTGCCTGGTAATTTAGATACCATGTTGAACTGATTCAGAAGTCCCAGCCACCTATTTTTGAAGTATCTTTACCCTCAATATGTCGAATCCACAGATATCTCAAAGTTTTTCTTGGTCCCATTGAGTTCGAGATAATAAGGTTTGACTGTATACTATGAAATTTTTTGTGTAAATACAGTTTCAGTTGTAAAGCAGTCAATCATTTTCCACAAAAAACGTGACTGTGTTGATACTTTGTGATGTCATCAGTTTCAGAGAGACAACGTTTGCATTCAGATCACCGCATTGTGTTGATCCGGAAAGTCGGATCACTGTGAATTTAACAGTATCAAAATATGGACTATTGATGTGGATATAACAAAATGTACATATTGGTGGCTCATTTCAGAACTCCTCAGTGGAGAAGATTATTGAAATTTCTCTTCTTAAATCTGTAAGGGATTGTGAAAATTTGACAGTTTTGTTCTAGTTATTGTTTCTACCTTGAAACATTATATAGCTTGTGTATTTTGTTGAGGTTTGAAATTGAATGTGTGATAGGGTTAGTCCACAAATTCCACAAAAATTGAGCCATAGCCTACACTAGTGATTCCACAGTATTACAATTATATAATTATTCTAAAATATTATAGTGTCAATAATCTTGATAGTCAGTGTAAGTAAATGATGTACAATAAATCAGATTTATACTTTTTGCCTATTCTCTTTAGAGAAGTGGACAGGCATAGCCTACATGTAGGCTTAGAAGGCCTGTCCCCCCCCCCAAAGAGAAAAACTTCTTGCCATCATTTGATTCCCTCAGCACCCCCCCCCCCCACCCCCAAAGAGGAAACATTTAAAAATGTGTTTTATAATGCAGTTACATCAACTACTGTTAATAGTGCTGCCTTTAGGAACTTGATAATGCAGTGAAAATGCATCTCAAATAACTATACAACTGCAGGAAACAAATTAATAAATGACATGTATGACATGAAATGAGAGTTGATGGATGTCAGAATTATTTGTTCCTGGCAGATGATTTGTTTTTTATTCCCAGGGGAGAGGAGGAGATGATGGCTAAGTTATCATTGTAAGCTTCCTATATGCAATCTGTAAAAATCTTCTTTACCCTGGAACATATGTCAGACAAAACGTGTACATACACTGTGGTAAAAGAACTAGGAAAGGGATATTCTGTAAGCCAAACAAATGTAAACACAAGTAACATCTGTATTGCACTTTACCAGTAATATATGAATGAAATATCTGGGTATCGCAGTGATAGCACCCTTGGTTCTCACCGATCCCTATGCTGAAGGTGAAATTAGACTCTACCTACCCATCCCCTTCTCTACTCTGACACCTATGGAAATTAAAATTTTTATGAAAATCCTTTCAGTGTACAGAATGCTACTTTTTATTATATACATTCGACATCTTAGTTTCTTTAGTAGACAGTATTGGTCAATTTGATTATAACATGTTGCTGGCAGTTGCAAAAGCTGCAAGTTTTGATTGTAAATGAAGAAAATCATATGTAGATGTTTGTATGCTTGATTTGATTTTTGTAGGATGCCCATCAAGGGAAAGTATGTTGCTGGTCGCCAGGTGTCCCGGTGGGACGCCGAGTCAGACAATGTGGACATCCAGTACCGTCACCTAGACAACCCAGCCTCACCCGGCCTGTCCGAGTTCTTCTCGGGCAAGAAAGGCAATTTTCTGAAGGTCCTCCTCCTCATTGTCTCGCTCTTTGTTGGCCTTATTATCGGTTATGTCATCAGAAGAAATATACACGAGAAGTACATCGCTCCCTTCAACAATCCGACACCTACACCTAAGTCCTCAATATACCAGGTATGTATAGAATTGTAAATCCTCTTCATCATCTCACTGTGTGGCCTTTCCATATTGACAAGATATATAGGATCTCCTATTGGTTGTGTTATATATGTCTATATCAACTACGTTCGTGTGTTTTCTATCACCTGAGCCTAGGCGAGGGAGTAGAAAACACAAAATCGAGTCTGGATATATATACTTATCATATCAAACATACACCAAGGAATTCTTTTTATCACAATGTTTAAACCCTCCCTCCGTTTCCTGTCATATTTCAGTTTGGGTCACAAGCCGCGATAACATTTATAGCATGTGATCGGACATATCAGAACGCGATCTTAGAAAAGAGGCCTATAAATTCAATTGTTAAGATGAAGTTAAGCAAATAAGTAAAAATCTTATGATACATTTTCTTTTGAGATACAGTTATGTTTTTTACACAGTAACGTTGCTGAAAATTTTGCTCCCTGACATTTTACATATTAAACTACGAAAATTTACGGTGTCTGGTGACGTCACATGGTGTAGGGAACAGAGTTTAATAATTAGATTATGTTATGAGTGATACTACCACTTGATGTGATAAACTAAAAATCAAATGACTTAAGGTTCAGCGTAGGTCTGTGACTTTAACCAGTTTGATGCCCCCACCCCCAACTCCACTCCCCCCGCCCCCATGAAATTTGAATATCACCAAAAAAAAATCCTGTCACACAAGCAAAATAATTCTATAACATTGAATTTTCTGTTGATTACATTTTCTTCAGATTTTCCTTCAGCTTCTTTAGCTGTATACACACTGATTGATTCGCACCACACAAGATTTCACTTAGAAACATACCAACGAATCGAAAAAACACCATCTAGGTTCTTTTGTACTTTATTAATCAAATTTGAAAATGCAAGGTGGAGTTTGCAACAAATCTTCACAGCACCAAGATTGACCTTTGAGTTGCTACATAAAAAAATATTAGAAATTTAAATCTAGGCCTTACATCATATGAAATAGGTCATGTACCAGAAAAAACTACATTGATTTGTGGTTTTTGCTGAAATTGTAGTATTTAAAAATATTTAAACTACATGTACATATTGTAACTTAAATTGCCATAGCTTGCAGCATTGTCACCAGTTAAACTCAACACAGTAAAATGTAAGCAATTCACAGAGTGTGGTCCACATGTCTACTGGTACATTGTACATTTTGCGAGACTTGATGCATATATATACACTGATGGGCAGATCAAACAAAATAAAATTTTTGGGGGGCACTCAAATAAGGAAAAACATGAAAAATTAATTATGTATAATGCAAAACGAATAATGTGAAATTAAGGTGATTTTATATTTTGGATAAATATTGTGGCAAGTTTTTTCAGTGTGAAAATAACATATACGTAACAACTCTGAAAATATCAATTTTTATTCATTTAGATAAATTTCAGTATTTTACTATCAGTTGAAAATGTAATGAAAGAATGAAATGAAGAAATCTTTCATTAGAAATAGATAATGGTCTATGGGAGAATGACAAAATGAAAGTAGACAACATAAACTAGGTGCAGAAGATTTTGTTTCAATTTGATAGCTGTGGCTTGATTCTAAGTGTTATGGATCAATAAGAAATTATTTTGGTTCTCTCCATGTGTATGTTCTATGTCAGTCAAAATTTGGTTAATATGCATACATCTACAAATAGATGTACATCCTCAGTGTGTGTTTCTTTTATAAACAATGCTTTTGCTAGAGCTGCCGCTTTGAAAACAGTAACTTCCACATTGAGTGGTCTGTAATGCAGGTTTACGACTGTCTTGCATCAATAATCTTGGTTAACAATCAAGGAGATGTAGAGAGCAATTTGATCAAGCTGAAATACACTTCAATCAAAATAATGTACGGGCACTCCAAAAAAAGTGTATTTTGGAAAACAGTGAGATAGCAGACCAGACTTGGGACCCAGAGTAACGTCTAGCTGTAAGGTTTTTGGAGCAGGATTCCTATAGTTTATAGCACACATGGGAGCCGTGAAAGTGAGGCCAGATTTTGAAGGTTTTGTGTAATCAATAATTTGTCTTTCTAACAATGCTTCTGACCTACTGATAATCAAGTTTGGAAGTCATTTTATGGTAAACAATGTCTCATGGGTGGAAAAGATCACTCTTACAAGGCTCCTAAATTTGATTTCTGAATTCCGTTATTTTTTTTCTTATCATTTTTCATTTATTTTGTTGATTTTCAGGAACGTTTGGGCGATTGTTTCAGAAAATTAATTGTCAGGGGCAAAAATAGTGTGTATAAATGATAGAAATTGATATAATAGGATGATCAACAAAGGGCATTGTACTGTTGAAATTTGTAGCCGTGTTGATAATGGGAATTTCAATATATCAAATTCAAGAAAGAAAACAGGTTATTCCCATTGAAACTCAGCAATGTGGGCAAGTTATTTTGAAATATATCCACTTGTTTTGAAGTAAAACTAAATCCCCCAAGTACATTTTATCTTTTTCTTTGCATCAAATGTTGGCTAAAATTGAAATATTTAATATCTCTTACATTGAAGTAATTGACAGTTTGATATTGAAGCATCATATTTCTTTGAATTAAAAATCATCTTTTACCAGTGCTAAACGCCTCTTCTGAATGTTGATCACAATGATATCAGAGATAATGCATTGGTGTTAAGCTAGTCCTTTACCGAAGTTCAGAATTCTGTTAACAATGGAAGCATAGTCATAGGTCAAGGTCACAGTGACTTTTAAAAAAAACTTTGAAGACAAATTTTAAAATGAGATACTCCAAAAGTTTAAATCTAATTCAATTGAATCTTTGGGATATTGTTACATATCGAGTGAGAACCCTATTGGTTTTGGAAAAATCCATTCTAGGTCAAGGTCACAGTGACCCAAAAAAAACTTTCAAAAAATTTGAAAAAATTAGGTTTGCAGACAATAACTCCAAAAGTTTACATCTGATTCAATTGAAACTTTGGGATATCGTTATCCCCTTGCAACTGGTTGCGGAGGTGATATAACATCGCTGCATCTTCAGAACCTTTGTTGGCCATGCTATTATTAATAAATGAATAAAGGTTTAAGAATCTTTTGAGTTCAAATATTTTTTCAGATTTAGTACATATCTTATAATGCACTATATATTTGGTTTCCATTCAAATTGTCTTATGCTTTTATAGCCCTTTTTGATTGACTGTCACATTGGTTGTAGGTTATAAGGAAAATATCCAGTTCAGTATATGAGGTCAAAGATTGAAGAGCTCAAGCTCAAAATTCTAATCAAAATTGATCAGTTGTCATCATTATTGTTGTAAACTTTAGATTTTAGAATCCTTTGTCATCAAGTGGTTTCCCCTGACAAGTAGATGATCTTTATTTTAACTATCGATCATTTTAATAATAATTAATATAGACATTCTTAATCTAAAGTTGATCCTTTTCAAATCATTACCACATATGGGGTTGTATCCTTCTAAAACATTTTTTGTTTGAGATTAGCCTGAAAATGTATTAATTTTGTCATCCAATATTCAACGAATTTTATCGTTTTGTAGATAGATAAATCATCTGGATCCCAAATTAAAACATTCTGATTAATCATGCATATTGAAAAACATTAAAAAATTGGTTCCCACAAAAAAAACATACATTTAAAAAAAAAAATATGTTGGGTATAAAATTTTGATCATTTGTCTGAAAATACCTCATTGGTACTATTTGTCAAAATTGTTTAGAATATGGCAGCTAGAGCCACAATGAGGTTTTAGGTTTACTTGGGGAAATGAGATTAATAACGTAGCCCAGTTGTGTACATCTTGTTTTTGATGAAATCAGTTGAGTTTGGTGATAATTCCACACTTTGTTAAATATACATGAAATCTGCAGAAAAGCTTCCATTAGCTGACATTCAGACATATCTAATGCCACCAGATAGGGAAATGCCATCAGCATGTGTGTCTGTGAATATCAAAACTCCTATTGAACATGCTCTCAATGAAGCCTTAGAGGTATCACGAAACAATAAGTGTCTAATGCAGAAAAAAGTAAATAATTACTGTGACTTATACATTGACTTCAATTAATGTGGTCTATACATGTATATACATTGGGTTGAATCCTGCTCTAATCTTTGGTATTGAGAATTGTCCATTTAAATCATTTTTCTGTGTGTCATGTCCAAGGGAATTGTTCTGGTCCTTCCCATCAGCACCCAGGGGCCAGGGACTGCAAAATTTATCTTTGTTTTCCCTTACCCCCAAAATGCATTATGTCGAAATAGCTGGTAGTATTTCAAAAGATGAAAATGATCAAAAGTTGATGATAGAAAACTCATAATGGATGCTGACATTATTTTGAGGTCATCTGAGTGACTCTGTCACTCAAGTGTTTTGTTGGTACAAGTTCATCCCATAGTGGTTCAGATTGGGTGAATCATGCCTGGAGAAAGTCCCTGTAGATGCATGCTACATGACAATAAGCTGTGTCCTGTCAAGTGGCAATTTCCATAATTTGCAATGACTAGCTGCACTGTAGGGGCCAGGGTCTCATCACAATAGAGGACAACTGTGAGGTCTCCTTTGATTATCTGAAGCTCTTTGCATCCACCAACCTGACCATCACACTCCCACCACAAAACCTGTTGCTTTCATGCACAGAAACGTCAGCATAACATTCATAGACTCTCATCCTGTCATTGCTACAGTACATACAAAAGTGTGATTCATCGCTAAAAAAATGTGATTTTTTGTATGCAGGTGTATTTTAATGAGTTATAGATCAAGTTTCATTTCATTTAATTGACTTTTGATGGAGTTGTGCCCCTTCAGCTTTGAAAAATTACTATTATGATCAGTTTTCCAGACTTTTTAGCTTGCCGGGACGAATGTCCAGAGAGCTATGTCATGACCCGGTGTCGGCGTCAGCGTCACACTTTAAAATTAAAGAAAAACTTTAACCTGGGCTATATCGTTTGGAACCACTGGGACAGAGCTTGATATTCACATATAGATGCCTCATGATGATACCTTTGTCTTTACTAAGACTTTTGCCTAGTACCTTGACCTTGGACTTTGACCACTTTTCAAAACTTTAACCTGGGCTATATCTATTGAACTCAAAGGGTATAGGCTTTGATATTTCATGTATTAGATGCCTCATGATATGAGACCTTTGTTTTGGTACCAAGACTTTTGACCTAGTGACCTAGACCGTGGACTTTGACCCTACTTTTCAAAAACTTAACTGGCAATCTTTGAACAACTAAAGGGAACTCAAGTGGTCTTGATCGTACTATAATGTAGGCAGCTTGTATATTTCATGTATAGATCTGTGTTCAAGATGAGATCTTGTTTTGTACTAGACTTCTTTGACCTAGTGACCTTGGACTTTGACCTACTTTTTCAAAAACTCTTACCTTGGCTATATCATTGAACAAAGGGGATTAGAGCTTTAATATTTCACATATAGATGCCTCATCATCAGACCTTTTGTTTTGATACCACAACTTTTTGACCTAGTGACCTTGGACCTACACTTTTACATTACTTTTCAAAAACTTGAATAGGGTTATTATCTTCCGCAACCAAGGATGAGAAGGCTCTGATTTAGCACATATTAAATGCCTCATGAAGAACCCTTTGTTTTGGTACGAAGGACTTTGACCTAGTGAACTCTGGCATTAAGATTTTGACCTACTTTTCACACACTTTGATATGGGCAATATTTTTCAAATGAAGCGAGGATGGGGCTTTGGCATTTCACATATAGATGCTCTCTATTGGTAACCAATATTTTTGACCTAGTTATCCTTTGAAATAAAATTCAGACCTGGAGTTTTTATTCTTTGAACACACTTTGATATTTCTAAAACAAATGTATCTTTTCAAGACATTTCATTCATCTACCAGAGCTATGACCTTGGACTTTACCTAAAGGGGGAATAGGTTAGATAGTCATGCTGCCCGGCGAGCTATGTGTGTCTTCTGACAAACTCTGTTTCTAAATGCTGAGAATTGAACTGATTTTTTTTTGTGCAGGTTATATCAATGTTACAGAGTTTGAGTTTCATTAAATTGATTTTTGAATGGAGTTGTGCCCTTTACTTCGAAAAATTACTGTTTAATGACCAGTTTTTCCCGGAACTTTTTTAAAAACGTTTGAGATTTAATGAACTGATTTTTTGTATGCAGTTGTTTATTAATGAGTTACAGATCAAGTTTTGAATTTGTTTTCGGTTTGTTGATTTTTGATTGAGTTGTAGCCTACCCCTTTTACTTTGAAAAAAGGCATTCTTGTATGCAGATTGCCAAGAATTTCAGTATTCTTGATATGTCACTAAATGCTTTTCAAGATATTGAACTGATTTATTATATAGAAATTTAGTTGACCCTTGGATTTGAAAAAATTATTGCTTTCAATTTTAACGTTATGAATTTCCTTCATTGGACTTCACTTCAGGAGGGGGCATCTGTGTCACACCAACACAGTAGTTCTTCTACGATATATGTCCTTAACCCTAATTTATGTTCATTTGGCCAAGGTCAAGGCCATCAGGAAAAGACATTCAGAACATATCTCCAGGCCACCATTTTGTAATTGGGGGATAAATAAAAGTTTGTATCCTCAACACAAATGTTGCTTTTGGCCAGACATCATGGAATTAAATCTTTGCCTTTACATCCAGTGACCTTACTATGATTTTCTAGCAACATTTAAAAACTATTTACCATAGATAGTAAGTATTTCATCACCAAATACTTGTATTTTTTTCATAATGCTATGTTGAACATAGATTGTTTTCCTTGTGTAATAGTCAGTACACTCAGTGGCTGCAGTCCTGTTAACTTTGGATTGATTTCTGTGGAGAAGATGTGCTTAATTGTCTTTTATGGTANTCTACGGTCCTGTTAACTTTTGATTGATTTCTGTAGAGAAGATGTGCTTAATTGTCTTTTATGGTACTGTTCCTTGTTTTTGGCTAATTTAGGCATCTTTCCATCACAAGTTCCACAATTTTCAGGAAGCAGTGGTTTTTGATGATACAAAAAGTTGATTGTTTCTTCAGTGGTTAATAAAACATCTGGGGTTTATTTTGCCCTGTCTTAGCTCAGATCTAATGTCTGCTTGTGGAGGTGTGAGATCCTTGATTGTTTGTGGAAGCAGCAGTATCTATTTCTGTTTTATTGGCTTGTCTGCTTCACCGTGAGGTGTGTTTAGAGTGCAATCACGACTATTATAGCTGTACACAAACAAGAATACTCCTTTCTTATAGCTAAATATCATTGAATGGAAGTGCAGATCATGCTCAAGTGTCCAGCTTTTGGGTAACTTTTCGGGTTCCTTATGACTCTGAAGCTGAGACTCTGTATGCCAGGTGTGTTTAGAGTGTAAGCACAACTGTTAAAGCTGTACACAAATAAGGATATTTCTTTATAGCTAAATATCATTTGACCAAAAATGCTCAAATGTCCATCTTGCTTAATTTTTAGGGTTCTTTATGTCTCTGAAGCTGATACTCAGTAGTTAACCATCTATCCATCAACACTTTTCTTGACACAGAATCTCCAGTTCTTCATTAACTCACCTGAGGACATTGAGAGGAGCTTATGTCCAGGAAAGTTTTGAATTCATGGATGATAAGTTTGGTTGGTTTTTGAGAAATCTAAAATATGAAACTTTTCACATTTCAAATTTCTCAAGAACCAATTTGATCACAGAGCATTCTTGGATGAAAAAGAATCAAATTTCTGAAAATGAAGGACCTGGTCCCTTTTCATAAGGGGAGATGATTACTAAGGAAAAGTGAAATAAAATAAGAATACCGGTATTTAAATGTCTTTAAAAAAAATAATAAACCAGCACAGAGCCAGAAGTGTGAAAACATCCATACGAAGGTTTTAGCTATTCTCATATTATAATAAATTGATACAATCAAATGATCTAATAACAAGAGCTGAATTTGACTACAACACTATGAACAGATTCTACTGGTTTTAACAATCGATGAATTTTTCATTACTGGTAAAAATTTTAAAACATGTCGTAGTTTTTGCCAAATGTAGAATTGCAAGAAAAAGATTAAAATTCTCTGAGTTTATTAGAATGCTAACACTGTTAATTATTAGAACAAAAGCATGTTGTTGTATAGAGCTATGATGTGGATGATTGAGATCTCTGTTACTGAGTACAGCTTACTCCAGTTATATTGAACTTGCTTGTATTGAATCATCGCTTGTATTGAATCATCGCTTGTATGGAATACAAAATAAATCCTCAATGGGATTCCTACTGTTTCTTTGTAGACTTTACTTTTGTATTAAACTCACTGTTTCGCTCTAGTGATGTTTGTATTATGTTTTGTTATTTCATCAGGATTATGACCCAAATATCAGTAAAATGCTGCAAGAGGACCTCCAGGACATTGTCAATATTGAAGATCATATCCAGTGAGTATACTTGTGGAGAGTTCAGTATATTGTAAGATACTTGTCTGCATCATAAGGAAATTTCTTTGATACAAGGGAATACATATCTACCCAATATTTGGCACTGAACAAAAAGATATTCTATGTCAATAGGAGAACTTTGAGTTCGAACCATTAATTAAGAACCTGTATATTTTTATGTAATTCATTGCAAACTTTCTGAGATCTCACTGTAGNTTCAATATATATATATATTTCTAAGTTCACATGATGGTTTAACTTATCAAGCGCTGAATGCAATCCTGGCATAAAGCTTTCTTAGATAAAAGCAATTCAATTTTGAACAAATGCAGGACCACACACCCCCTTCCAAAGGGATAAAATTAATATGGAGTATAAATATGGAAATATATTTACAAAATCCTTCTCTCAAGAACCAGTCATCACTTGCATGAAAGTTTCCTTATATAATGGGGTTTCAAGTTCTAGAGCAAGGGAGAGGCCGTCATGGGTGTATGAAGTCTTACAGAGAAATATGTAGGAAAATTCTGCTTCAGAACCACAGCAATACATTTGTTAAACAAATGTACAACAATACTCCCCCCCCCCCCCCCTTTCATGGTTATTGGGTCAAAGACAAAAATATAAAACATAAGCGTACAGTTCTGGCAGCTAGGTCCAGGATCGGGACCATTAATATGGTTCAAAGTTGCATGATTATAATAATGGAAAAATTCTTTTAAAATCTCATCAAGAACCACCAAGGTATGATGTAAATTTAGTAGGCAAGATTCCCTTATGTAGTTGCAAGATTCAAGTTTGTTTAAACCTTTAATTTCTTGGGTCTGTTAGGGCTTAAGGGGAGTTAGTATGGCTTATGAGTGATAATATTCAAAAAATTTCTTTTAAAATCTTTTTTAATAAAAACACAATTTGATTAAGGAGGGGTGGATCAGGACATGACATTTACTTCAAAAGATGGAGAACTTGAGTTCGAACCATTAATTAAGAATCACCTGTATATCATTGCAAACTTCTTGAAAATCTCACTGTAGACCCAAGGGTCATGCAGTGAATGAGATTTAGGAAACAAAAATCAGGAAACTATTTTCCGTGGAATTGAATGTTAGTGAAATATTACTTTCTTATTCCATCAAATTTGAAAAATCTAAAAAAGTAATTGATGATTTTCCTGAGGGAACAAAATCACAGTGAAAGAAGTGTTTCAAAATTATTGAAATATTTTCATTTGAAATTCACACAGTATAAATATTTCTATGATGAATATAGCTCTGCACAGTAAAATGCTACAGGAATATTTTTTTTCTCATTATCACCATTGTGAAATTGACTTTACCCCATGCGAGTTTCTGTCTTACCACTGCTGAGAATTAGCAAAGACCACCTATATGAAAATAAGATGCCTATGACATATATTAGTGAGAACACATGCTAGTTATGAGCAAGTAATTTAGAGTGGATTATTTGACAGGACATGGACAGGGTGTATTGGACTGGCAGCTGTTGGGTCTACTCTGAAGGTTGTCATGGGAACACAGACATTGTGGCATTTTTCCCTCTTGATGACTCTCCTGACCAACTAACTCTGACTATTGTCTATCCTTTCTGTGAGTTGCTAATACACTTAATCCAAAAAGAATCAGTTCAAATATCGGTATCTTGGATTATTTTTCTAAATTCTTTTTTATTAGAAGATCTATGCAGGAATTGTTGTTGTTCTGAAGTTGATAATGTCATACCATAGGTTAAATAGTTTGTAACATTTCCATCTGAAGGGCAAAGTATAATTTTAAGTTTGAGAATAGAAAAGACTCCAACTGACTAGGATATCAGACAGAACATTTAAATATGAAATTTACACAATACATACATTTGACGCATTCTACTTCCCAATTTTTATGCGCCCATCTTTAGATGGGGTGTATTATCTTATGGCATCGTCTGTCTGTCTGGCATTCATTCGAAATAGTTTATCCGGGCCATAACTTCTGATATAGTATGCAATCATCCTCAGTTAGTGGAGGTTGAATAGGGCAACAATAGGATATCAAAATTTTACATGGGAATATGTTTTTGAAAAAATCTTCTCAAAAATTGCAGGCCATTGTTCAGTGGGGCCCTTTTGCTTTTGAAAAGGGTTTTATAAAAAAAAAAAAATTATTTGTATTTTCCTGTAAAAACTGTAAATCCCTATTTTAACTGCACTACCTTAGGATGATTGCATACTAATGATAGCTCTGGGACCTTATTTACGAAGCCTCCGTAAATTCCGCAGTTGTGGTGAGTTTGCGGAATGTTTCCGCCGACTTT
>CAJDSM010053611.1:1933-12010 GCA_903981925.1 Ostrea lurida | reverse complement strand
CCGTGCGACATGTCTTAGATAAAGAAAACTCCCAATTTGGTTGCTCCAGTTCGTTGCTCCTTGTTTACAACTGGACATTATTTGGGTAGCAGACAATTACATATTTTGGCCCTAATTATATAGACAGCTTCCTACCACTTGAAATATCCGTACAAAACTATACAAGTTCCACCGTGGTCCATGGTGAAAAGATCGGTAACGCAGGGTTTCCTGTGAGTGAGGTACAATTTTGGTTGCGCCTCGTCAAAGACGAAGGTGCCATAGGCTCCTCCACTCCTTCACCACTTTTCGCTCTCTAAATAAGGGCACACAACTCCCCAACTCTCGCGCGTGTGTTATACTTCGTGTATTGAGGTCTACATAGATCATATCTGTCGCATTCGTGGTAACCAAAGCGTTATTTCCTCCTCTCAAAGCCGGATAAGAGGAAAATCAGAATATGGCTCCATATGTGAATATGTAAGAGACGTTCAGTTTAATTCTCTTTCAAACATCTCAGTGTGTAATGTGTAAAGTATTCGGAATATCTATGAACAATACATATACATGACACTGTAAAAATGTTGTATACTCGTCATACTTACATTGATATATATCTCTCTTGAACATTCTTGAATTAATTGACTCGGTCAGAAAGAAACCAATATAATGATATGTTCTCTGAGCGCGTGATGTATTGTTAAAATAACAGACTCAAAATTCATACTGTAGATTGCGGTTCATTTGTTATTGTTGACCGATTAATGATGAAAATCCGAATCCTAACGCAGACGCTCTAGAAGAATTAGATGGGCCATGCGGTTTATTAAACAGTGGGTAGAATAGATATCGGAGATAGTTCTTCCAGAAAGAAAGCAAAACGGCGGAACGCCGGAAGTGCGGGGCGGCGAAAGCGGTGCAACATGGAGCATAAAAATTACATAGAGTACGTAGTCCGTTGACCGGTTAAGGGAATCTAAGCCCAGTCACCGGTTATAACTTACTAATTTAAGGACTTAGACAGTTAGATAAATCTCTGTGGGTCCAACGAAATATTCATTCTTTATATTCTTCATTTAACGGGTGATGAAATTGAGTTTACTCGTGTGCCCCATATCCTTCTCGCCCGGCATTTCGATACTCGCAGAGCTATCTTGTACTGGGGAGGACGGGGCGCAGTGAGTCGAATCTACCAAGAGGTCTGTTATCTATCATTAAAACGAAAATAGTTAATCTATAGCAGAAGAAGGTAACCCATATATCTATATATTGCAGTTAGTGTAGAGGCCAGGATTTTTCTCATCAACTACGGGCCTGTAAGTCCGTTTTAGTTTATGGAAAAACCTTGCCAAAAGTGTTGATCTATATTATTATAAGGCCAACCTAGCAGCCCAGCTGGAAGGTACATGTAGCCGAGGCAAGGGTCAGGATAACCCGTTTTATGCGTCTACTATTTGGTCCCCGGATCTCATATGTGAGAATTCTACATCTCGCCTCAAGCAGGATAGCCGCGCGAGGGTTATTTCCCCTGAATACATGGGGTGCAGCCATAACACGATGCGAGTCTACTCCGTGGGTATGTAGCGTTCAATTCTCCGTAAAGACTAGATTACGCGTAGATCTAATTACTATGTGGTCATTAGACAATCTACGATTGACTTTATTTTTTCAGATTCATTTATTGGATATTGATATGATTCACCTTACTAATTTCATACTATATGGATGATTGAGGAAATCTAGGAGTTCGATGAACGTAAAGCCCCCATTTTCACAAAGAGTGAGAGGGATCTCGCCACATCGACCAAAATCAGTGCTAGTATAAACAAGACACAAATCACTACCACTACATAGTGGTATACAACGGACATATTGTTAGTATTCTAAAGGCGTCGTCGCAAATCCCGTTGGTCCGCTTGTTCCATGCAATTACTTCACGCAGTGCTAGAATCATATAATAATAACTCAACAGGAATACGAAATCGAATGAGACCGGGTGAGAAGAATGTAACTTATTTTCGCCTTATAAATTTGGCCATCCCTTTATTATTATATCTCCATCTATATTTTCCGTCGAAGACGAGCCACCCAGAAGAGAAATAGATATTACCAGGCCGTCAGAGACCATGAGGAACTGGTTACGGAAATCAAGCAAAGATTTATAAGCACAGATGATTTAAACCTCGGAGTGAGGAGGGGGGGGGGGGAGATGGTTGGGGCTATTGCTTTCAAAGAAGCACCGCCTTACTAATAGTATATTGTACCAATTTTGAGTAGGGACGTGCTTAGGCTAGCCTGTTTCCGCAACTACAGAAAAATATATATATTTTAGAACGCATGTAAGGAAAATCAGCTCCTGAAAAAATATTATATGTTATATTGCACGATCAATCGATTATGGCGTGCAATTGATGCAGGTAAATGAACCTTCGTAGATCTTTTAAGTTGAGTCCAGCTGCAGATTGGGATTGAAGTTGAGTGAGTGTGTGGCAGGTTGGTGTTTTCATATGGTAAATACATTACCGGTTCAGAACCGACTGGGTGGTTGACTGCTCCGTGTCATACTAGATACTGGATTCCACGATGATAAGGGGAGTATATAAAGTCATTGCCCCTCTCGCCACACACCGCTAATTATTATATTGACTTATTATGAAAAGGTTGTGTGCGAAGTCTTAGGCGATGGTTCACCGCTCTCCTTATAATTTCCATAATGGTTATCGAGCCCCCCACCGACATACTTACAGTGTGTTTTAACAAAGGAACACAAATATAAGCCTATTAAACGAAGAATTTGACCAGTGCCCAATCTTTCTATTCCTTTCTATTGATCAGAGTAATAGGATATAATTTTCAGAGGCATTTTAGCCCCCCTCCTCTCCTCCAGCTCACTATGTTCGCTCATAGTGGGGATCTCTAATATCATGTGACGACAAAAAATGTGCATCTGTGGCATACGTTGTACTGTACACGTACCCCACCTCTTCAAATCTCATTTCATTGCTTTTAACGATAAAGCATAGTGTATTCATCGGGTGCGTCAAGGGTAAAAGAGACGCGCCCCCCACCCACCTCTCTCCACCTTCACCGTTATGATTTTAATATCTTTAAATAATAAATAAATTTTTGTTGTAAAGAGATCAACTATGTAACAACAGACGAAGTGCGAGAGAGACTGAGAGACGACCGTGAGAGAGCAGAGTAGATGAGAGGAGACGCAGACGAGAGAGGTTAGAGAGAGCAACGACTAGAGAGAGAGATGAGAAGAAGAGGCTAAGACCCCTCTCTTACCTAGACAACAGTCACTAGTATACTCTCTTCTGTTTAATTCAACATTACTATTATAGTCTTGGTATATTTTTTTTAGACAAGCGGGGCAAATTAAGTTTTGAATTTATAGCTTGACCTCCTCCTTTCTTCACTTACTAAAGTATTAGTTATATTTGGCCAGAGAACGTACGACGATTTAAACTATTGAAGACTCCCCCCACCCTTCACGCACCACCATAAGCCTTCAACCAACGCAACCTCACACAACAAACACACATACAATACATCACATTATTTTTAAGTATTTTTGAGCTTTGATCGTATTTCGCTCTTATTACATAGTATTTGTGTGTCTTCTTTGAGTTTGCTTGCCAGGATTTTAAGCGGATTTAGAAAACCCCTCCCCCCATCCCCCCCACCTTCATGCTCTCACTTTTCTTATAGTTGAATATACAGTTGTTCCAGTTTGTGGTCTTTCAATGTTGGATATCTTTATATTTTTAAATGTTCTAATTAATACGGTTTTTTTTATACGCGAATATTAACTACGGAGGATTGCATTGGTATTTAGTGGGTATATGGGCAAGTAATTAAATAAACATCAAAATCTGTCAGAGACCACCGCACCCCCGCCCCCTCCTTCCCCATATCACCATTCCCACAATTGATCGTTAAACATTGTGCAATATCTAACGAATTTTTCATTATATAAGTGAATCATATTCCTCTAAAAGGGCCTAAAAATAAAAACCTTGTGTTATGACTATAATCGTAGACAATAATGAAGCGAGCACTAGAGTCGAGGACTATACTAATGATTAGATGTAGTACCACGTGACTTGTCTTCATATGCAGCTAGAAAGCTGTGATTCCAAAGCCATATATTCGACCCACAATGCGTCCGCAAAAATGTCGCCTTCAATCGCTAGTCCGAAACATCATAGACTAGCAACATACCGTAAATAAAAAAAAAAAAAATATGTTGTTTTTAGGGAGGTGGAATGACAACGCTAGATCGCTCATTATAAAACATTCCTAGACATAAGCTTATCATCATAACACTTGGCTTATTTTGCTGTTGATTGAAAACTCCTTATTTTCTATAATGAAAAAAAACAAAACAGGTTATGCAATGCTAAACATTTCCGAACGTATCATCAGTGCAACTATTTACGTCGACCAATACGACGTTCACAATGCACTGTTCTGACTCGACTGCGTCATTTTCCCCGGGTTAGATCTCTCCTACCCTTTTTTTTTTTTTTTTTTTGTATTAAAAAAGGCGACAATATTTAGAGCAAATTTCCAAAATTTTTTGTATGAGTATGTTTGAACCCTATTAGTGCGAGCGAAGGGGGGTAATTCTGTATTCATGAAACTTTGAAATTGAACCTTTTGAGTGATGGATCAGCGGGTCGAGACATAGTTTCTAGCTCAGGCAATCGTAGAGCATTCATCAATACATATGAGTGGTAACGAGAGGAAAATACTTACAAAGATCAACACTTCCAAAATAAAAGTTACTAAGATTTAGTAACATATTCTGCTGGACTTGACACTTGAATTCAGTTCTCTACATACCGCTCACTACAAGAGGATTTATAACACTGGTGTTACTCCAAGGCATTTTCATATTTCTATCGATTGATCTTGGCCCCTCTATTTCATGCAGAGCACGCAAGATCTGGATATGGTTTATGGCGAGGGTGAACGAGTGCTTAATATCTCTACCTTTTGTAGAGACTTGATGCCATAATAGTCGATGCTTAATGTGAAAACATAAGAAATTTTTAAAATATGTGAAGCTATTGTTTAATATTGTGGTAACTCTATCGGCACCGGCACCGGATTAGAGTATATATATGACTGAAATGACTACGAGTTTACTATAAGGTCATCGTTACATATTGTATATGAGTGTATTATTTACATTTTTTTAGTGGTGAGTGTCACGAAATATTCGTAATAAGCTTATATGAGAAATTGTAATTGATCGCAAAGTGCTAACCGATGTGCTGAGTCTATACAGGGCTAATGTTGTTGTGTGTGAGACACAAAGGACACACACATTCGCCACAGAGCTTTTTGGGGATCACCTATATAGAATTAGAAGTATTTATAGCAACGTTTGGCAAGAATTCGGCGCGCGTGAGGCTGTAATTATACGTATCCCTCAACACTGTAGCATCGTTAATTTGTGCACCTAGTAGGTTATGTAACTTATCTATCTCCGTACTCTGGGATATCCAAAAACATTATACATGGTGAATTGGTGAGGTGATTTCACAACTGAGATTAACATGTAGTGTGAACACTAATTGACTTAAACAAGTTATCGCATCCCTACAGATTCAATTGTAAAAAGTTTAATATCATCATTGGTGACCATACAGAACCCTTCGAAGTCATTTGATACGTTATGACATTATTTCTATGCATGATCAATTACTTAGATAGACGCGTATTAACATACAAATATGGAAAGCAATTCTCTCCACTTGTTACTTAAATTGTGAAAGTATAGTCGTATCTATATCTCTCCGACAGATACCTCCCCAATATGGCTCCCTGAAGACTTATGTTTCATTTGAGCTGGGTGATTATGTTTAAAAGCGTAGTATTCAAGGTAGTGATCCCTCCATAATGAGTAGCCATGTTTTAGGAGAACGCCGAACACTCACGTATTACATACCGGACATGACTCTGAACTAGTCAAGTGTGGAGGGACATAGATATACTCTAGATATGCGTCTAGTTATACTAATTGACTATTCTAAGTGCCTATAGTGATAGATACAATATTGCATCTCTCGCTCGAGAACTCCTGTGTAGTGTGTTTCCTCGTCTTTAAACTCTCGTCACTTAGAGATGCATAGATTAATCTTCGGCAATGTATAATGAAAGAAGTGAAAAGTAGCAATGAAATTTATATAAAATATAGTATTGAATATTATTCTCTCTTTAGTGCCTTACGGTTCGAACGCTCTATAGTTAATTATCAAATTAAGGTGCCCTTTTACTACCTTACTAAACAAAAGTGATGTAAATGTTCTATTAGTCAGTGGATTACTATAAATATATTAGCCTGATTACGTGTTGAAGTAGCCAGAGGTTCCCGCGGAGCAGGTGGGGTGGACTTTCTCTAATGGAACGCGCGAGGAAATTATCTGATAATAAACAGCCCCTTCACCCCACCCCCGCGCCCCAGACCCAAGCACACCCGTTCAGATATCAATACAAATTCAATAGTCGATAAAAACGAATATTACCATTTTTATTTCTTTATTAAGTATATATTGCTAAGGGTTAAACAGAAAAGTGTTCGAATTTCGATCCGATCTGATTAACGAATTATAAGTTCCTTAAAATTCTAATGCCTGTGTACTAAAAGAAGGTCACTTAAAATCCAATGTGTGCAATAAAAATATATAGTGTAAAAAGAAGAATTAATACAATGCAAAGTATAATTGATAGTGCTAGAGCTAGTGATATTACTGCACAACATAACTGAACTTAGTTGCGCGCCGTATATCCAATTTGTTATATAAGAAAAATACACAGAACACTATACAATCGAAATAACTACATATATTCGCGGTTCATATATTTGTACTCTTGAAGTTATTTGTAAGATGGTGACATTCCTTCAGTTTTGGGCAGGGACTTCTTCTTGATATTAACATGGAAAACCGTCAGACATATTAGATTAGTGGAACTAACACCGCTGTGAATTTTATTGCTTCAATGTGCATTTTTAGATCATAGCTAAATATATTTGCAAAGTTTCATCAACGGTTTCCAGCAGCAAGATTGATTTTATTGGACCAGAAGTTGTTCGTAGCATTTCTGGTTTTACGCTAAAAATTCTAATAGTTCTTCTTTTACCTCAAGGTATTGACTATTCAATGCAATACATTATAGCACGACCGGTAGATTGGAATGAGAACTCTCCAGCAAACACTGAGAGGTGTAGTTACTCCTGGGATAATGGATAAATAATGATTGAGTGACCATCAAGTCTAATAGTTTTTAGTAGTACCAAAAAAAAAAATTAGGTAAAGAGAGGGTAACCACCTTAACCCAACTACATTTTTTAGATAGAAGAAATCTTTAATTTTCTTTTTAATATTATTACAGAGCTAGAAGATACCACATTATAGTTTCGCGGAATCAAAGAGAGTCTTTCTTGCTCGCGGCACCAACTATCTCTCTAGAGTTTTACGAATGAATTAAGACTCTCATCAAACATCTATTACTCGTTAAAACGGTATTAGTTTACGGAAAACATATCGTAGAATAGTATTTAAATAAAAAGAGTTCTCGACAGGGTCATGTTATACAATTTACATCTATTTGTTAATAATTTTTAATCTTGTTCATGAATCTTCTTAGACGCGCCTACAGCTCCAATACGAGAATTTTCATTGCCACGGCCCACCTCAACTTCCCTAAAGACTACGTTGTGTCTAAAGATTATGGTGAACTCGCTTGCGATAGAATGAAATGTTATTGGAAAATCTTACCGAAAACAATTGGCGATCATTTTTTTGAGGAAAGGCCGATAGCACAAAAATAATATCTATGTAATTATCATTGAAATGGTCCCCATTCGCAATAATATACTAGTCAATATGTTCTTAAAGTAACCCGGGGAAGTGAGAGCACCGGTATTCTGAGTTAGCTCAACTACTCGTGCAGTTATCTTCCCTGTATATTCCCTCACTTAGTTATTCTCTTAAGTGTGATAGCTTAAGAAGGATACTACAGTTCTGTACTTTCTCGGTGAGCGCTCCTCTCGCGGGATAGTTCTCATAGTTCTGATATGTACCCCCTCTTTTTGATTTTAAGTCCCTCTCTGAAGCTTTAATCGTCTTCGACAAAACGGTACTAGCTGGGAGATTTACGTTTGTATAAGGTACACATGCATACCATAACATATTGAATCACTATAATACAAATAATAGATGTATACCTCAACGGGTTTGCAAATACAAGTATAATAAACTTACCAAACAATGTATAAGAACTGAAAATTTAGATTGATTATTCACGAAACGATTCAGCCCAGCTTATCAGATCCGCTAAGTCGCCTTTAAGAAAGCTACCACATTACCTACATACAACCTTCATTCAACATTATTTAGAGGGTGACTCAATATGCTTATCGAAAGTGTGTAATTATCCTTAAATGAAATTAACACTACGTGGATGATGTATTTTAACGAAACGAAGATCACCTCAAAAAATTTGCGTAATGTTATTACGATTTTGATATTATGTCCTTCCATTGCACTCAACAATACTCATACGAATTCATAGGAATGCCTCGGCATAGTAGAGCGTGTCGTGTCTCTATTCGAGACACCTCAATCACGCATCCTTATCCGCTATTGCATAGTGAATTCTATGTGCCGTCACTAAATATACTTACATGATAGTGTAAGATTAATAATAAGATACCTTCTAATTTGTGTCAAATATTGATTTTAGAATTTATTAGTGTGTGTCATATGCTATCTCTCGAGAGAAGTTGGAGTCACTCCCTAGCTAGGATTTATGTTTACTCACAATTCGTAAAACTTGAAAATTTCGCATATTATATTTAAGTTGGTACTGTAGGTCTGTGACCCCATACTAGCTTTGGCGAATAAGGCTGTGTACATGTGACTAGAGAAAAATTTTCACTCGAGTACGTAAGTGCAACAGTGGTGTAGACGCGTAGGAGAATGTACACTACTTCTCATGAGAACATACAAAGAAGTGTGTCACGCTGCAAATTTTGTTAAATTCCACTGAGATAAAGATGGGAGGGAAGTGATGCAAAACTTGCTAGTTGAATTTAATGAACTGTTTTTAAAGTGTGTAAGAGCGTGCAAAATACGTTCTCTAGTTCTAATCTATTTGTAGAAATAACCTTATGCAGTAAAAAAAGTTACTTGACAAAAGGAAAAAAGCAGTAGCGCAGAAATTCGGGGACAGATTGACACAAGGTGAACCTGTTTTTTACTCAGACATCACCGCACCGTGTCACAGGTTCTTCTATATCAACAGCACTTATTTATTACGTTTTTGGTATCCTCCTCTCCCTGGTCAGCTTATGGTTTTCTCTCTAAATAACGACCTCCGAGCCTATGACACTCCTGACGCTCACACCCTCGCAGCAAAAGAATTGATTATAAAGGCAATATTATTTTAACCCGGGTAATTATTTCAATTTAATAACATAATGAAAAGGTTACATTGGAAATAGAGCGCAAATAGGTCTTTATACCGACGGAGTTGCGACAAAAGCATACTCTAATAATAAATAATATTGACAGCCAATAGCCAACTAGCTGCTCTTTCCCGACGGCAGTCGCACCCACAACGCCGATACATAACCCCAGAAAAACAAGAAATAGACATAGGTTTGCTTTTAGCGACGGTGAGTCGTGATTCTTACCAGTCATTTCCTCAAATAAGAGAGATACTAGTTTCTTATTTAACGATTTAGTTCACGGCTTCCTCCTCCATATGATGGGGGCGCGGAGGATACTACATCTGCCGTATAATTCATAGCTTTGGGTGGGGTGGGAGAGAGAGCGCACAATGATATTAACTTTCCGCCTATCGATGCATCAGACAGTGTAAGAAAAAAACAAACTAATTATCATTCATAGCATCCGAGTGTTATTTATAGATCTACAGCATAATAATTAAAGTAATTCGTGGAAATTGCTTAGACTTCTACGAGTAGCTGATTTTAGTCAGATGATTGCGTACATGTCGGCCTATAGCTGTACGGAACATACTCGGCTAGTATCTGCTTGAACAAAACGTTGCGATTGA
>CAJDSM010053608.1:0-10566 GCA_903981925.1 Ostrea lurida | reverse complement strand
TTAATGGAATGGTGACTGAAATGGTCGCTAAAATATAAATCATATACGTACCAATTTTTTGCACCAGATGCGCATTTCGACAAATTATGTCTCTTCAGTGATGCTCAAACCGAAATGTTGGAAATCCGAAACATGAAGGTAAAACTTTGTAAAGTGATCAATGTAGTGCAAAAGATTGGGCCAAAACTTCGAAGGATCAAGCTATGCTGGGGAAGATAATCCTATATTTTTGATATGAATTTCTAATTTTACCACTGCTTAATTCATATCCGATTTCAAGCTATACATAGTGCATAGCAACTGGGCTTGTAGAGACTTGGGGACTAACCGTCCACAGCAGAGGCTCGACCCAGGGGTCATAAATAATAAATATATACAATTTTTTATGCACAGATGCGCATGACGGAAAGGTTATTGAATACAATTAACAGTGACTGAAAAGTGATTGATTGATTATTTTTTCTTCGTTCAGTTATAGATATTTAACTCATATGAGACGACACCATTGCGGTGAAGGGCTTGTAATTTAGCATATGCTTAGCACTCATGGCTTTTAGCAGTGAGGGTTCTTTTGCGTGCCACACATGCTGCGACACGGGCTCCTTTATTAGTCTATATCCGGAGCCGTGATTCTCACTTCTAAATGTGGCGAGCTTCTTGGCGAGGAGCACACTACCTCTTTTAAACGTTCTAGCATTCTGTGACTGCTAGTCCGAGCACGGGCGCGAACCCGACTATGATAACGAGGCGAGATACTCTACATTACTCACTCCGACGGGGCTCTACATTCACTGATCACGAGGCGAGAGTTACATTAATACGCTGCCGAACGCAGCGAGCATACGACTCGCGTTAAAGTAGACTGGATGGTCATTGAAATGTACTTACATTCATCGAATAAAATAACCACTGAATATTACTTGATGGGGATTTCAATATTTAAACTGAAGATTTTCTTGTTCCGGTCTGTGCAGATTATAGTTGCGTATTAATTAGGTTTACCATACAATAGTCATATGGGTTAAGGTATTGTCTGAATGTCCCATCCAATTATTTCGGATTTCTGTACATATAATTTCGACTCCGTTTCCCTGGTAAATCTAAGAGATCACGATGGGAGTAGTACGGATATCAGGTTAAATAGACTCAATGTGAGTTTGAAATCCTCATATATACAAGTTCTTAAGTTGCAAGCTTTAGAATTCTGATAGTAATTGAGATTGAGGTAGCAGTATCTACATAAAAATAATAAGTAATAAATCATCCTATCATCAATAAATGATATGTCATGTTTTTTGGTTTTAATTGAATTAATTCCGTATTTTGTGAGCACATATTAAGTTCATCTTCTCAGTAATCACTTACATAGTTATGATATAAACTCTGTCTAGGTATTCCGAAGAATGCATATGCCTATCTGAATCCATATTTAAAAGCATTATATATTAAATGCTTAATAATTAATTTTTTAATTATATTATTTCATCACATTTGCTCTACATCACGGCGTAAATCTGCTCCGTCAACGACAATCTTTTCATAAACTATACTTGAAATACGTTTTTTAAAAGTGTTTTTAATAATTCTACGATTGACATGGAAGAGTCGGCTATATAGAGGCATACTGGGATAAGTTGTGATGATTCTTCTCATTGGGAATGCTTTCATACTTACACATTTTAATATTTGTGCTTATGTCTTGTGAAGATAGATCCTACCTGATAGATGCAGTATTCATTAAGTCAAGTAACAGTGGAAATGATTTTATTATATTATCCGTTTGAATACTGTTAAGACTCTTATATTGTTTATATTTTGTATGGTAGAAATGGTAGGCGCTGGGGAATTATTGATGGAATATTCTACATGAAATGCGGAGATGACGATCAATGAAATCTAGAGAAACTTAGCGAGATAAAACAGTCGATATTCTGTAAGTCCCAAACAAAATCAAACAGAAGTTGGCAAAATTCGGCCCCTGGATGAATGATCCAGAGGTGAGGATGGTGCTAGTAAGAGTAAGACATTCTCGTCTACTCGCTATAAATTTTCATCCTGTTGTAAGATTTAACTTTCGACCTTATATTGATTTGCAAAAAAATGTACAAGATTTCTATCTGTTACAGAAAAACACTTTATCTTTTCCCAAATGTGAAGCTATATTCACTATTATAGTATACTGTTTGTGGGACTATGATTACGTCTAATACATTGTTTAATTGCCAATTCATTATCGAATTAACACTCCGCCTGCTGTGCTTAATGTCCTTCAAACGTATAGACGAAGAAATTTGTTCTACGTCATTACGCCAGTTTTTTACTGTTGAATGAGAATAAGTGAGCTTCTTTTAATATCTTTATTTAATGGTTGTTTACGAAGCTATTTCCAACAAATGTCATTCAAGTAAAACTGTATTGATATATTTAACAGGTGGCGCTGATTTTCGATATGGAGATTAGTATGGGATAGTTCGATCACAACATAAGTAATAGAGGGAACCAATGTAAATCGCTGTTTTGTGCAAAGGAGAGGTGTTCTTGCGCATATCTGGTCTCAACAGCCTACTACGTTTACAATGTATGAAACTTTGTAACAGACATGCTCACTGAAGGTCGGAAGCAACCAACATGCGCATTGATGTTTGGAAGTTTAACATAGACATACTACTATGGTGATGATCGAATACTCTGGATCATGATGTTCATGGACTCCTTTGTTATAATTTCAGCAGGAATGCTTCTTGTCATATTCTGATTCAATTTGTAACTCATATTCTGTGTATATGTTTTGCAATTGCTCAATTTACTGCATGGTAATAAAACATCTGCTAATACTTTCTGCTTGCTGGGGTAATGGTGCCAACGACGCTGATGTTTGGTCCAAGTGGCTGAACTGCGTTTTGCCTTGTAGAAAACTTTTCCACCAATATAACTGTTCTGACTACTTCTTTTGGCTATAGGTTAAACAGCAGTTGTGTTTGAGGCGTATTTCGTACTAGATTTGACGAGGCATACTGTTATCTTTATTTTGACTACGGCTACGGGGGTGTGGACGTACAGAGGATTGCTTATCTCCATGGACTGATCCTACTCTGCTTTTGTCGGGAGGGTCTTCTTCCATACACATGCGACTTTTGTATATGTTTTTTTATATTGTTTACATTTAATATAATGATATATTTGGCAAACTATTTCGCTTCCGTAATAGTGCTATATTTTTACATTATTCAAAATTTGAATTTATTCTAAAGAAAACAGAGAAGATCGATGATCATTTGAAAAGATTCACATGCATAATCTGCTGTATGGAAAACCATTCTAGAATGAAGTGAAAACTCATGATATCGTTTCGTCAGATTTTCATTCATGTAGCGGAATCCTATTGCATGTACATGATAAATATGATTCGATGATTTATGTACAGACAATCCTATTTCCTCTATTAAACAACTCTGTTTGGAAGTAAAATTACAGGTAGGTATTCATTAAAATGAAAATAGTGATTTCACAAACATATGCACGTCCGTGCATTGGTGACACAAGCTGAATTGCCGGTGATAGAGGTAACGTCAATTTATCTCAATTCTTTATGTGAAGTAAGACAACATGAATTATCGGTTTTTTTTTGGAAAGATTTTTTATAACAAACCTACGTTGTGAAGATAGAATAGATTAGCATATTTATAAATGGAATAACCAATCTCCGCAGTATAGGTGCATTTTGTATTTTTGTAGTGCAATTATATGGAAGCGGATAAGCGAGATAATCGCAAGGTCATGTGTTTACCATTCATGGCATGGCTGCATAAAACGTAGAATAAACATAGATAGCAATTTTTCATGGCCAAGATCGTTATTATTGAAGTAATGTTTCGAGTCGTTCGGACTCGTACATGAAGGATCCACATGGCGGCAGGTGCTGCACATTAAATGTCGTATGCTATGACAGTAGTTTGAATAGTTGATTTCTGGTTTATTCACATAAAACTAGTGAAGTCTCAAAGTTTGACGATAATAGACATGCGGGATTATGAAAGAAATGTACTTATGTATTTTTTTTCATTTTTAAAGTAGGGTTGGTTTGTGTGCATATTCTACATCACGTTGGGAGATGTAAGCAGCTGTTTTAATGGCCCTGGTTATCATAAGCAATGTCTTCTTATACCTTATTAGTAAGCGTCCTTATCGGGGAAATACCTACCTTGTAGTCATTTTATGCATTTATTACTTTGGAGACCATTCAGTCACCGTTTAATATTGTCAATGAGGAACTCCATCATTGCTTTAATATCAACTTCAGAGTATTTGTGTGTAGAATCAGATTGGAGTTTAACAAAGTAATTTTTATTGAATTGTCGATCACTACATATGAATTTTCTTCTTTTTTTTCTCCATTTTTTTTGTTAACGAAGCAACTGTCTATAATGTTACAAAGTCATCTCTTTAATTTATCATGCTGAATGGTCGTGAAAAGTGTTGAAAAGTCATATGTTTTGATGTTGTTGATATTTGAAAGGTTCTGGGATTTCAAATTCACTAGAAATTCTTTAGATTCGTTAGAATTTGCATTTGATTTGCACCACTTCCGGCAAATGTAGTGTCACAATTCGTCTGAATTTGCTCCTTGACAGCTGTCAATATTTTCGTTAGGAGTATAGGCAGAAGCTTGGTGGAACATTTACTCTAGATCTAGCAATATATTTTTTTTATATTAAGATTTGGAATCCAGTATAGGTACGGTAGTTCATATTCGTGCGTCCCATTCACTGTGTTTAAATCTGAAGCACGATTGTGAAGAACTTCGTCTTTTTAAAGAGCAGTAGGAGTGTAAGGACGATTGCTTTTATTTTATATCCTTGTTTAGATATGATTGATTATTTATTGTTTTACGTCCCACCGAGAATATTTCACTCATATGGGGACGTCACCATTGCCGGGGAAAGGGTGCAAAATTTAGGCCTATGCTCGGCACTCAGGGCCTTTGAGCAGGGAGGGATCTTGATCGTGCCACACCTGCTGTGACATGGGGCCTCGGTTTTTTCGGTCTCATCCGAATGACCGCCCCATTCAGTCGCCTCTTACGACACGCAAGGGGATGCTGAGGACCTATTCTAACCCGGATCCCCACGGGTCTGATATGTATGTTAGACTTTGTTATATGGTGTGTGTACGAAATGGAAGGCCCTGGGGAAGAATAGTGCATGCACTAACCAGGTCACCTTCTTGAAATAAAGTATTATTATTAAGGTCTTCCGTTCCCTACGGAAGACCTTATTGTTATTTTTAAGTTTTATATCTATTGTTATAATTTTTTTCTTACAAATGTTGTGCAAGCGATTTCTCAAATATGCGTCAACCGATTTCGTCAAATTTTCAGGGATGATAGACATTCACTTGTAATTTATACGGATTTTTTGTTTTTCGAAACGTCAAATATTATGTCATATATTGACGTTTTTGTGAAAGTTCGGGTGTCAGTTTGTCCAGAAGTGTTCTCGGAAATTGTTAGAGATATCAACTTCCATTTTTAAGGGATTGCAGACGAGATTGCATAGTTGTGCATAGGCGCAATAAAATTTCATTCACGCGAAAAACGACAAAGCTCGTCGTGACGCGAAAAAACGTCAAAATTTTTTACTGCAGTTTTGGTCATATTTTCGTCAATATCTTTTCGTACAGAAATATTTTGTAAAAAGCATTTAGAACAAAAGTTGTAAGTAATAACACGGCGTATTCGACCATATCAAGTTTTAGTGGCCAGCCCTTCGAGTGGCCAGCCCTTCAAATTAGACCGCGGCGGTGGCTCAGTCGGTAGAGCGTTCGCCTCGCATGCGGAAGGTTGGGTGTTCGAATCCCGGCCGCGACAGACCTAAGCCGTTAACACAGGTAGTGACAGTTCCACTGCCAAACGCTCGGCAACAGGTGTGAATGTCACGGGTCCTCGGAGATGACCTTAAAAACGGATGTCCCGTGTCGCAGCAGGTGTGGCACGCTAAAGAACCCTCACTGCTAAAAGCCATGAGTGCTAAGCATAGGCCTAAATTTGCAGCCCTTCACCGGCAATGGTGACGTCTCAATATGAGTGAAATATTCTCGACGGGACGAAAAACAACAAATAATCAATCAATCAACCCTTCAAATTAGAGGCTGAGAGGGGTAAAAAGTATTTTCAAGATATCTCAAAAACTTAATATAATTTGTTCAGCATTATTGAAGCAAAGTTGCTTGTTTTAACGTTTTGAATCAGTTGAGATATGACCGAGGTTTGAGGTTAAGATTATGTTATTATCTTATTGTGCATTTTATTATCTGAAACTGTAATTCCCCCTTTGTTTTTCTTTACAGAATGGTAATTCCCCCTTTGTTTTTCTTTACAGAATACCCGTGGGAATCCGGGTTAGAATAGTACCTTTTTCAAACCTTCTTCAATAAGTATGTCATTCGGTAACCTTACGCGATGACGAACTTAATAATTATTCTTTTACCGGGATAAAATAATACTTAACTGGTCATCGTCATAGATAATGGAATGTTAATAAAAATCATGAACCTACACAGCAGTTTCTCTTTGTTAGACCCCGTGACAGCGCATAGAAGACATATTAATTTTGCGCTTTAAAAATGAATGAAATAATAATACATAAAATAATAATAGGCCCTCAGCAGCCCCTTGCGTGTCGTAAGAGCGACTAAATGGGGCGGTCATTCGGATGAGACCGGAAAAAACCCGAGGTCCGGTCACATCTGGTGTGCACGAAAAAAGATCCCTCCCTGCTCAAAGGCCCTGATGCAGCACAGGCCAAAATTTCAGCCCTTCACCGGCAAATGTGACGTTCCAATGAGTTGAGAATATTTCTCGAGGGGACTAAAACAATAAATAATCAATCAATCAATCTTTACAGAAAATGGAAATTTTCAACACGAATGAAGAGTTCAACGAGGAAGGTACATTTTTCAATTATTAATTATAAATAACAGAGCTATTAGAATAAGGTAACTCAATCGTTTTCATCAAAAATGTTTGGTGAATAACCACACTTGGAATTATTCACGAATCTGATTCAATAACCATTTGCTTTTATAAAAGCAGTCACTCTGGAAGCGGTCGGGTCCCAGGTCGATAAAAGACTAAACCAGCTCGGACAAACCTTAAAGGATGGGTTATCAGAGTTAGAGAATATCGCTCGTCGCGACAACAACGATGCAATTGCCAAAGTGAAGGAAGAGCTGATGGAAGAATTCAAGTCAAGTTTGCACTCAATGGAAATATCCATGAAAAAAGAAATCGCGGACACGGAACAAAGAATCCTCCATTACACGGAAACAAAAATTGCGGGTGCAATTGAGGACGTTTTATGCAAAGGTTCCTTCTCGTTTCTACCGGGGGGAACCTTTGATGAAAGTGTGATGCTACCAAAAGTAACCATATTACATGTTCCTGACTATGTGGCCAATATTGAACCGCCCGCAAAAAACTCTGCCTCCAGGACATCGCCGGACCAAGCCAATCAGAGCCTGTCACTCCCGCTCCAGCCAAGCTCAAAATGCCAAGTAGCAAAAAATACAGTTGGAAACGGGACAATCCCGCTGGGGAGGAGTTTATTGTCCAAAAATGTGCAGCGGTTAAGCACCGACGGAATCGGTGCGTGAAGGAAGCAATCTATGAAGAGGGGGTAAAGGAAGGCATCTGGTCCTCTAGCGACCATGTGTTCATGCGTGTCAGCATGAAAATAGACTCTGTGTGTAAGAATGCACTTTGCTAAAAAGGGTTCATAAGAAATGAATGAACATCAAGTTGTACTTGAAAGTTTACATGGAAACCTTTATTTTTCTTATATATTAATATTTGCTTCACTTAATGCATTAAACATGTATGTTATTCAAGAGATGAATAAAAGTTGTACTTGAAAGTTTATATGTCTATTCTAAGGTCAAGGTTTCTAGTTAAGGTTAAGGTTATCAATCGGAAACCTTTTTTTCTTATATATTAATATGTGCTTCACTTAATGTATCTTTTTCTTATATATTGATATGCGATTCACTTAATGTATATAAATTCAAGAAATGAATGAACATCAACAGTAAAAGTTCTAATTGAAAGTCTATATGTGTATTTTAAAGTTACTATTTCCAGTTAAGGTTAATGTTATCAATGGGAAACATTTTTCCTTATATATCAATATGTGATTCATTTAATGTATTAAACATATACGAATTAAAAAAAAACGTATTAAAAATATATGAATTCAAAAAACGAATGAACATCAACAGTATAAGTTAATCTAACCTTAACCCTAACCCTAACCAATTGCAAGTTTACATGTGTATTCTTAGGTAAAGGTTTCCAGTTAAGATTAAGGTTGTCAATCGGACACCTTTTGTCTTATATATTAATATGTGATTCACTTAACGTATTAAAAACATATTTATCATTATCTAATTTCATCTAAAATGGAAGTGAAGAGTAACATTTCTAACAGATATCTTAGCAATAGTATTGCACATATATCATAAAACTTTTCTGACTTGTTGTGCAACACATCATTAAGATTTGAACACATGCTTAGTTAATAAATTATAAAATCTTGGTTAAGATTCTGTGTTGTGATTCTAAGGTTAAAGTTTAAGGTTAGAATGGTAGTTCTGAACTTGATACCTAAACCTTGAAGTAACCTAAACCTGAACCTTTAATTTCTATCAAAAGGAAACGGTCCTAGTCCGAGATTGGTCCATTAAGTCACACTAGAAACACAAGGCACAGCCCATGAAAGCTTTATGATTTTGCTAATTTATTTAGTCTCTTGGATATTTAATAGAAACGTCCTTTACCCAATTTTAGGGGTCAAGTTTAACAGCAGTGACTTGGTTGCGAAATGAAGTATGATTCGTAAAATCTGTTAAAAAACATTTATGATTTATTTTACAATAATAAATATTTAGTTAAGAAATAGTAAGATCTTGATGCGGATTAATGGTAAAAGTTAAGGTAAAGGTGTAAGTCCTTTACCTGATACGTTAACCTTAAAATAATGTGAACTTAACCTGAACCCTAACCCAGACGAAATTTACTGTTTTCTGGAAATACCCGCTGTAATAACGTCAAATCAAAGCAAATACAGTGTTCATTTTTAAAATTATAGGATTAAGGTTTAGATTTGTTGCTGAAGATTAAAGGTTCCAACTAAGATTAAGATCCAAAGCCTGATATCTTAAGGTAAAACCTAATGCTTACCTTTAACTTGGACTTTATTTGTGTATTCAACAAAAACTCCGGAACGCTGAGGGAAATTATGATCAATACGTGTATTTCGAAACATGATTAAAAAAGTAAGTTTGATGCGAGTGGCATACATGTAATTCTCGTTCAATATCCGCACATATATGCACTGTTTTAATAGCAATTCAATCTGTAATAAGCTTCCATTTCAATTTCTGTTTTGTGGTTTTTTTATTTATATTTTGTTTCATAACAAACTAAGAACTTGAAGGACGATTAACTTCAGAAAATTAAGTCTTTCTAATAGGGAATTTGGAGCCAGTCGTGGAGCTGTTCTAAGTGAAAACTGTAGGAGCAGTCGTGGAGCTGTTCGTTACAGCTTGGTGGTCCGGATGGCCTACATGGTGTATCGTCGACATCTCGACCGTAGGTCGTGAGTTCGACATCCTGGCCGCGCCTAGGCCGACGTGTTGTCTTGGGAAAGGCACTTTTACACGCAATTTCCCACTCCACCCAAGTGTAACGGATGATCTGCTTAAAGGGTTGATAATATATGGATATTGTCAGAATGTAGTGTGTTCTTATGGCGCGGTCTCTTAACGGAGTCTTCGACTTGAGGATAAGGCTATCCTAGGATTGTCTAAGGTTTGCACTGGTCGAATCAGGTTTTTTTCCGGTAATAATGTATTGTAAAGCGCTTTGAGACTATCTGTATGGATTCAAAGCGCTATTATAAAAACCAATCATATTATAATCATTATATAACTGTAAGAGGCAGTCGTGGAACTGTTCGTTATTAGAGCAGTCATTGCAGAGTTTCTACAAGTGATCTGGAGTGAGTAGACATAGCTTCTCAGCAGAATTGCTCTAGTTTAGAGCATCATTAGAACTTGTATTTATGACTGCTTAAGAGAGGTTAGTAAAACGTGACCCATCTGTATGCCATCTTCAAATTTTGTCTGGCATTTCCCGTTAAGGATTTCAGGGTATGACCCCTAATATACATCGAAGATATTATGAAAACTAGAAATATTTTGTTAAGCATTGGAAACCAAAAATTGTAGAAGATGACAAGGCGTATTCGACCATATCACGTTTTAGGGGCTAGCCCATCAAATTAAGGGCCGAAAGGGGTCAAAAGTATTATCAAGATAACTCAAAAATTAAAAATAATTTGTTAAGCATTACTGAAGCAAAGTTGCTTGTTTTAACGTTTTATATCAGCTGATATCAACGAAATGAAAAATGATTGCGTAATAAGGGATTTCTAGGGGCCGATATTATGAAACTTTGATGCTTTCTATCTCTTTTTACTCGCCTGAAACAAAACAGCGGATTTTGTGAAACAT
>CAJDSM010053600.1:3460-16882 GCA_903981925.1 Ostrea lurida | reverse complement strand
AATAGTCTCCCCAGCATTGCTTATTAGTTCTATGCCACAAATATTTTCCTACAAGTGCAGATATTGTTTGCTGATGGGTGGCTTTATAGGTCTGTGACCCCATTAATTGGTTCTTATGTGTTGAACTTTCTTGTTCTCTGCCTTTATCATGGTTTCATTTTTATCATCCCTGATTCAATCAACAGAGAGGTCTTGAATGCTTGCCCCCACCTCGGGAGGCCCCAGGTGTACCGATTACAGCTCCAAACTTAGGGCGGGAGGGTGATAGTCCCCGGGGTTCCCCTATATTGGCCTTGCATACTCATTCGTGGACCCATTAAAGGTTAAGTTTTAATCGGTGTAAATAGGGACTTTCAAGGTGAGAGCAAAACTGACCCTTTAAGGCCTATGTGACGCGATTTTATGATTTTAAAGTTCTTTGAACTTTGTCACATTTGTTTCATTTCATCCCTGGATATGTGAACTTGTCCTTTTATCCTAACGAGGTAATTTTGATAACCGAACCAAATGACTCTAAAGACTGTTTTTAATTCTTGCGTCAAAAATCCATTATTTGGGGTATGATCAGCCCTATTACCGATGACAATACTATTGGAATGGTGTGTACATGGTGTAAAGTGTTCATGTGTTTATAAGTTTTTATATTATATGGAATAAAAAAGTTACGATTAAACAGCGTAGGTATGCCGGGAATAGAAATTACATGTATCCTCGTTTAAAGTCATCTTTCGCAAATTCTACGGTCGTAATAATGAACTTGTTTGCGATTACAATTTATCACTAAAGGCCATATGTTGACTTGAAATTGTTTCAATACCCTTTGTTTAGAACTGTCATTTTCGCACTAAGATTGTTTAACGCGGGTTATCCCGTTTAACTTTATTTCGACTAAAGGGCTCAGGCGGGGGTGTGACGTGTCGGCAGAGGATGCTTACTCCCCCATGACAATAGCCGTGAATCCACCTTCGCTTTGTCGAGGTCCGTGTTGCCCTAACCCTCCAGATGTTTGTATATAGTGTTGATTGGGACGCGGTACTTTTATTACGTTTAACACATTGTTTACTCTCGGCCGATTCTATAATAGTAATAAAATGAACAAGTTATTATGATGTAATGGGATTCGCGAAATATCACAGGCTCTAAAGTAAACGCGAATCTAGTAACGATACGCAGTCGTTGTTTCTGGATCGTCATAACTCGTGTTAAAAAAAAAGAGAAATACAAGATGTCGGCATGAGTCCAAAAAATCTTGGTACAATTATTTCCTTCGCCAGGTTATAATTACGGCGAGCGTGGTTAATTCATTACCTCCGCCAAGGAGGTTTAGATCACTTTGAAAATTGATACACAGATTGAGGTACTGTATAAGTGGGTTTATTTACGGCTGGGGGTTAGGTTCGCGTTTTCCATGTCCAACATTTCGCGTGGGGGGGGGGGGGGGGGGGGGATACACGGCCACTGAAATAAAATATATATCATTTAAACGCGTGGGGGAAATATACGCCGCTTTTCCATTACGGTGACCGTATAAAATTAGTGTATTATTACCCACGCGTAAATAACGCACTTTTACAAGTATTTGGTCTAAGGATAGTCCCCCATTAAATTGTGGTGGCGATCCGGATCCTGGAACCAGAAAATACTTCAATGTAAACCATGGGCGAGGGGTCAGAATCTCCGATTGCTTTCCTGTATTGATACAAGAATTAAATCTTATATTTTTTTCGGTGATGCAGGTATCAACAGAATTTTAGACGGTAAAAACCTCATCAATGCGCGAGCGCATTGATGAAAAGTTTTAACCGTCTAAAATCTCGGTGATAACCTGCATATCAACCCGAAAAAATATAAATTTATTTCTTTATAATTTAATTTTATATAGCAACAACAAAACAATGTCCATTAGACATTACTTTTTGTTCAGGTACGTGATCGTTAAATTCACCTTCATTCTTAAAAGGTGTTTTAACAATGAGATATCGGCGTTAGGTGATCAACGTGAAATAAAATTAAATGATAACATGTATAATATTGCACTATATGTCACAACGTATCCGCGTTTTATTTTGAATGATGAGGCCGATACCATTCATTTTCTGTAGTACTGAACTCCATACATACCAAATTATCCTACGTGTTTAAGTTGCGTTTACATGGTAGGTCCACCATGGTTTAATGGAAAAATAACCGTTTTCCTTCTGAATTCATACATTAAAAAGTATCTCACTAATTAGGGCTATAGCCTAATTAGTCTGCAGTTTTGCAGGAGGGTTTTAATACCCATGGCGGCTATTTTTGTCAATTAATGAAAAATCCTCCGAGGAATGGCGTCCACGTCTTTAAATTGTAAGGTATTTTAGAGTTAATAAAATATAAGCCGAGCCAGAAATATTATTGGATGTTCTTTTATGTTACAAACCCAAACCCTTTTTTTCTCCTTTGCTACGCTTCAGTCAGACTAACATTCAGGAAAAAAATAAAACGAAAAATAACGAGCAAGTACAATTCATTGAGTTGACGCGACATTTTTTAAGTGCTAACTGATCTAAAACATGCCATGTTCTGGTGCACTACATCGGACACAGTCTGTGTAAAAAAAACAAAACAAAAAAACGGCGATGTTAAAGCTTCTTAGTGATAAACATGTATACCTATCGAGACAATGATGGCCGGAAAATTCAGAATATGTTTGTTTTTTCAACACCATAAGGGAAGTCAAAATCTACCCGCCCGCTGCGCCTTCAAGAAAAGAAAGGCTTTAGTCTGGCCTAATTAAATTTCAATTACATTTTGGTACACCTAGTCCTTCACGCCACTACAAACTTTGATCTTGTAAACCGGACTATGATTGTCTTTTGTAATTTTTTTAAATCTAGAGAGAAATACCTTTTTTCAAAATTCCTTTCTCCGATTTTGAAAAATAATAGCACAATTACATGTACATGATTTGCTTCCTTTTTACTTTCAAAACATGCGAATCTGAACAATCCGTACTATACATTTGGACACCACTTTATGACTATATAACACATTTTAAAACATTAATGCCTTTTTTGGTAGTTTTATTGCAATGTCAAATATGTCCACAGGATTGAATGATCTCCATTATTAATTATTTGGAGGGGATAAATTGAAGACAATATTGGGGTCTTGATGCATTTAATTGGCTACAGAAATTCGATCATTTCTCCAACAGATTAAAACAGCAATTTAGTATCAAAACATTCAAAGCAAGCTAATTATCGATGAAGCGTAGACAAAGGGCAAGACGTTTGGTCATGAATAATTTGCATAATCAATACTTTAATGTGAATTTTTCTTTAATTGTAACAATATAACATGTGAGTATAGAAGCCGTACATAGTTTATATTTTAAAAAAACTGGAACAACAATAACTCATTATTCTTTAGATATACGTCAAGAAATCTATTATGCTTGGCTGCTTTTTAATTTGGTTCTTGTTATTGCTTTTTATCAAAGGAGGTGTAATTATAATTAAAGATTTGATGAGATCATTTCTCTGAAGGTCAAGGATACTAGTACTAGTATACAAATTCAAATGTTAAATTTAAAAATCAAAAACCTTGGAAATGACATTTCTTTGTAATTAGATCACTAAAACTCAAATTATCCGTTCTATAACAATTCCACAGCGTTATATCATTTTTTTTTTAAAATACATAATCTATTTGTTTTATTATACAATACCAAGATACAAAGTCACAATGTTGAAAATCATTATGTTACAATCAATCAAAAAGAATGCTACCGAAAGGTCAGGCTACAGGTATCGAACGTTAGTAGGTTGTACTACGTGCGATAGCTTTAGAGCTTTCCATACATAACATGTAGAACCCTCAGATTCATGGTGAAATATTTAAATATGGCGTACGCTCCTCATGTACGTGTGATCGAAGAATGTGCCCTGCAGGAATTGTATGGGATTGATTTCTAATAACTTTTGTTCAAGTCTTTCCTACGATTTGAAATATGGTTTTTTTTCTTTTAAAGATGAAGACTACCCAACTAGGTAAGGGATAGGATTTTCCTTTGGACCGAAGTGGAGGTGGCGATACCTCTCTGTATCACGATATTTGACACAGCGCGCCACTTGACATATAATAAGTAAATAGGGAAATGCTTACTTCCTCCTAGACCCTCTGGTGTGTCCAGGGGTTCACGTGATTGCCCAACTCTTGTTTTTTGTATTATATTTAGGACTTACGAGATTGATCACTGTTCGTTATCTTTGCCTTTACATACCAAATGCCTCAAAAACTTCAAACAAATTCTTCATAAGAAAAATGATGTTTCTTGTAACATTTCAAACTTTCTAAATTCTTAAGACCCGTGGGGAAATCCAGTTAGAACAGCCTGTTCCGAGCATCCCCTTGCGTGTCGTAAGAGGCGACTGAGTGGGGCGGTTCTTCGATGATACCGGAAAAATTGAGGCCCGGCGTCAACTGCAGGTATGGCACGATAAAGATCCCTCCTTGCCTCAAGGCCCTGAGTGCCGAGCATAGCTACATTTACAGCCCTTCAACAGGCAATGGTATGAGTGAAAATATTCCTCGAGTGGGACGTAAAACAATAAATAATCAATCATTAATTCCTTAAGTTACGATTACTTCTTTGGAATCAAAGTTAAGTTTGAAAGTAAGATTTTTATTTGTAAAAATGTGTGTTTTCAAAGTTTAAGTTTTGGGAAGTTGAGATTTTGCAACGATTTTAGTAGTTTTAGAAGATATGTTTTTGAGGTTTCGTTTCGTGAAGTCGCCCTTGGAAAGGGGATATCTTATGATGAACTGACTCAAATCAGCAAAATGAAAATTTGGAAAGATTAAAAACTGAAAAGTAATTGTTGTGAACTTGTTGAATGATTTCATACAATTAAAGGTAAGATCTCTACATCGTCATAATGGCTGACTTCCTTTCGAAATATGGAATGAAAATATCAACTATCAGGGTTATATATCGATTCATTTCAAAATTAAAATGCTAGCCGACCTAGCTCAGTAAGTTAGCAACGTTGCCTTTTGAGCCTGCAGATCCCGGGGTTTCGAACAGGCAGGGGTTTTAAATTTTTTTCAAAATTGGCTTTCTACTAAAAACTGCATTTTTGACGAAATTGAGTGAATTTGAAAACTTTTTTATTTTCAAAATAATTGTTTAACATATTCTTCTATTTTTTCATCCCACGTCAATTTTCTGGTGTAGCATTCCACCTTAAAGTAATGATAATGAATATTTGGATGGCATCGTTTACGAAGATCATAAACCTGGACGACCTGTCCCCAATGTATACGCGTTCACACCTAACGTGGAAAGCTCTGTCTTTGCACTTGCCCGAAAAAATCTCACGTAGAAGCACATTGTGTAATGTAACTGAACTATTAATTATAATTGGCCGTTTTGCCGTATTTACCTGCTGTATTAAAAGTCAAGTCGCGGGTTCCCAATGCGTTTAGCAACGGTCGGGTGCACAATGAGCATTAAACCTACATGTATATGATGATAGCATTCATTGACAATATCCGTTCGGTACAATTTATAAAATTATGCAAGATCAAGAACCCACTTGCACCAAAGGTTAGTTAAACTAAACTTGGCCATTCGCTAAACGTGGGGTTTAATGATTTTTTTTTTTTTCTGCAATGTTAAGCGTTGCTCGGGTTAGCTGTCTTCATCACCTCGATAGAACTAAAAAAAGAAAGCAGGCGACCTATGTTCAGCATTTCGTAGCCTAAGTTCACCGCGGCCAGTAACAACCATAGAAGAATAAACATCTTGTGAACAATTGTGGTTTTTATCAGGAGGCAGTTTGGATAAAATATTTTTTATCAACATGCATTATGTTCTGGAAATGTAGGAACACAAAACACTCAAGTCGCATTTAGTGTTTTTTGCTCCCTTTTGGATATCGAAAGGCCTAAATTAATGAATAATATTTAGTACATGAAAATAGTTATTGTTATTTAGGTTGGTGGATGGACGGCATTGCCACAGTTTTTATTTATCCCCTCGCAACTAGTTGCGGAGGGGATATAGCAACGCGACGTTGTATGTGTCCCGGAACCTTGTGAACAAGATAGAAGCAAAAGGGCATTCCAGAAGAATCATCAAAGCTTCCACAAATGTTGCCCATGGAGAGAGGATGAACCCTATTGATTTTCAAAGGTCAAGGTCACTATGGAATTATTGACTAAAATTCTTGTGAAACAAAATAGAGGACAGAGTATTCATCAGAGAATCATCATAACTTTCAACAAATGTTGCCCATGGAGAGGGTAACCGAGTATAAACTCTATCTGCTTGTGAACAAATATCGGTTTTTATGTTCTGTCACTTCCTTTAAATTCTTTTTAAATATCCAATTTTTGAGTCGATTCTAATAGATTCTTGAAATCCTTTTTTCGCGCTGTCCAGTAATTTGGACTGACTACCATTGGACGTTTTTTTCAGTCCGGAGAAGATCTCTATCATGTCCAGAAAAAACCCATAAAAAACATTAAATTTAACTTCAATTTTATTGTGTTATCAATCCCTCCCTTTTCTCCAACTTTCTTTGAATTCACGTGGTTGGCGATTTTCGTCAATAATTCTTTACGACTGACGTGGTCACCTAAAAATTTTCTTACCTGGCCTAGCGCCGTGTATCATTGATAAATTTATTGTTTTACGTCCCACTCGCACGAAGAGTATTTCCTTATATGGAGACGTGTCAACCGATTTTTTTTTAAAATATGCAACTAATGATAGAATAACCAATCCTGAACCGTGGCAGGCACTACACTGGTAACCAGCAGCCATACAATTAAGCTTGTAGAGGCTAGCAGCCAATAAGTAAAAATTCATCAAATACTGATAGTATTTTGATCGGAAAATGCTGAAATTATCAAATTAAACAATCGATCAAAATTTTATAATCAGTTATAAAGTTTGAAGGTATTAAGTTCACCTGAAAGTTCCAAATAATGTACCCGTTGGGGATCCGGGTTAAAATAGGTCCTCAGCCATCCCCTTGCGTGTCGTAAGAGGCGACTGAGTGGGGCGGCCATTCGGATGAGAACCGGAAAAAACGGCAAACGCCCCGTGAGTCACAGCAGGTGTGCACGATAGATCCCTCACTGCTTTCAAAGGCCCCTGAGTTGCCGAGCACAGGCCCAATTTTGCAAAGCCCCTTTAACCGGCTTTTAAGTGTCCGTGTCCATATAAGGAAATATTCCTCGCGTGACGTAAAACGATAAAATAATCAATCAATCCAATAAATGCATCATGTAATACTAAATAAAAGGTTAATCACAATCTGTTTAAGAAATCAACAGAAGAGCAACAGACACAACGTAGGGGCCCCTTGGACTATCTTTTTCTCAGTTTGGGACAAAGTAAGGGGTACATTTACCACTGGGGCCTCAAAGAAGGGTGGGGCTACAATTTTATACCCTATAATGATTGAATTCGGGGTGATGGGTATAACAATGGTGATAAGGGTAAAGCGAACAACAAAGTCGAACACATAGAATCATAAATGGGGACGCATAGGCTAAATAAAGGCAATTGAGCTTCCAACCTGAAAGTTTTTGATCATTAGCATGAAAAAGGTTTTTCAAAACGAAGGCTAATACAGGTTGGCAGTAAGATAAGAGACCTCCAGGACTATCAATTTTCGTCCTCAGTTGGGGGCTGTAGGACCCATAAGGGGCCATATGGAGGCCTCCTGGGATGGGGCCACATTTCAGACCTCTCTGATTGATATAGATTTTCAGGCTGAATGATTGATTGATTATATATTGTTTTACGTCCACTGACAATATTTTCTCTCATATGAAGACGTACCAATGCCGTGAAGGGCTGCAAAATTTAGGCCTAAATGCTCGGGCACTCAGGGCCCTTTGAGCAGGGGGGATCTTTACTGTGCCACCCTGCTGTGAACGGGGCCCATCCGTTTTTCCGTGTTATGCATCCGAAATGACCGCCCCATTCAGACGCCTCTAAACTAACACGCAAGGGGATGCTGGGGACTTATTCTAGGTTCAAGGCTGAATGAAATGAAAGAAAAGTGGTATAAAGGGCAAGAGAGCAACAAAAATGTAAACACATACTATGGGCTCACGGTGGGTGTTGACCGGTCGGCAGGGGATGATTACTCCTCCTAGGCAACCTGATCCCACCTCTGGTGTGTCCAGGGGTTGTGATTGGGCCCAACTTCCTTGTTTTTTGTATTCTATTTTAGGGACTTACGAGAATTGGATCGCTGTTTCGTTATCTTGCCTTTACATACAACCAATTAAATGACGTCACATAGGATTACATACTTTAAAGAATAACTATTTCAGTTCACTGAACAGCACCATCTCTAACCACTGTCATGTTTCATTTCAAGCAAAACACTGAAAGTAGAAAAGGGATATAAATCATTAAAAATGTTACAAAAAAAGATTAGTTCATTTCTTATCTTTACTACAGAGTTGTAGCTACGCCACTATACAATACATTTTTTTTTTGCAAAACAAAGTGACCAAAAAATACATTTCTGTTGCTCTAACCTCCATTTTGAGAATTTTCATTCCTAATTAGGAATGTGTTGCTCAATAAAGAAGACCTGCTAAATATAGACCTTGGCACTACGGCCCTTTGAGAGTTTACTTCATGAAGTTCACCTGTAACACAGGGCATCAGGTCATAGACGACCACCTAGCGTACTTTCTTACAAGCCAAAATATACTTTTGGAAAATATTAAACAAGGACATTTCATATAGAAATCTTATTTGACAGTGCTAATAAATTAAAACGTCATTGTCTCGCCTGGTGATCGGGAGGGTCGTGCGTTCGAGCCCCGTGCCTCGGCACACGGCCCGCGTCAAACCTAAGACGTAAAAATTAGGTAGTGATTGTCCTTCGCCAAGGAGCTCGGCAATTAGAATGAGAAATCAACGGGGTCTTTCGGTATGACCTTAAAAACGGAGGTCCCATGTCGCAAGCAGGTGTGGCAGCGCTAAAAAGAACCCTCAACATGCTTGCTAAGCATAGGTCTAAATTTGTAGCCCTTCAACCGGCAATGGTGGACGTCTCAAAATGAGTGAAATATTCTGACGGGACGAAAAACACAAATAATGACAATCAATAAAAACGGTCATTGCCCACCCCTTTACGTAAGAAAATAACAAACTGGTGGCAAACTCGGTGGTGTCTTCTGAAATGGGGTTTTTTGAGCTCCCATATGTAGGGGGGGGACATTTCTTCTGGAGACACCTGGTGGGTCGTTTTGCATTCCAATTGAAATACGGGGGCAAGATCTCATGGTCCACCTCACTAAGAATCCATTTATATACTCTGGAATATCAGGTACATTGTATTCCAACATCAAATGAACATCACACGTTCTGATTTTTTAATTTAATTAAAATTAATAAGTCTGCTGGATAATGTTGTCCATTATAGAGACCACATAAAGAATGTTCCAGAAACATCATCCAGTGTAAAAATCCAAAATTGCTATTCAGTTTTAAGAGTATTGTACTTTGTACAAGGAAAAATTAATTGTTAGACGAATCCATTTTTCGTACTAGATTTAACAACGGATAATCCCGTTTCCCCTTGTTTCGACTAAGGTGCTCACGGCGGGTGTGACCGGTCAGCAGAAATGCTTACTCCTCCATGGCATCTGATCTGTCGGAGGTCCGTGTTGCCCTAGCACTCGATTTTGTATATGTTTTTTGGAATTAATGATTACTTTTTGACACGGATGTTAATTAACGTCACTTTTTGTACTGTAACAACCATTTAGCTCACCTGAAAAATTCCATCATGAACATCAATACGAAAAGTTAGATGATTGGTTACTGCTGAATAGAAGAGGAGTTTGGGGAAGAAGAAAGTGTGACAAGGCGGATGACGGACGAGGGTAACAGCATCAATACATACACGTTTTAACAGAAAGTGCGGTTTTATTTATATGCGTTAATGAACTAAGATAGAAATTCCGCAATGTTGTAAATGCAAAAAAAGGTTTTCATGTTTTTTAAAGGGCACTTTATGCTTCCATCCATTCTACTACGTAACCTTGCAGAGTGGGCATAGTCTCGTCTTGGCCCCTGGTGGTAAGTAGTAAGTTAACACAATAGGTTTGAATGGTTATGTACAGAAGGAACGGAAAGGCGGGGGCAAAAATGTCACGAGGACGCGCAGCGATCCGAGTGACAATTTTAACCCGCCTTCGTCCTCCTTTAAGCATAACAATTCCAACCTATTGTGTAAGTCATCATGTATCAGAGCAACCCCAAATTAGTCATGGATTTAGACTTCATTTCTCGCTTGGAATAAAATATGGAAGGTCGCTGAAAAATATGGAGTTAGACGACGCATGTGGGGGTATTTTTGAATGTGGGTGAACTATCGGACAAGTCGATGAACAGCTAAACGGGCAAAAAAGACAAAATCCTAGGTAAAATGGGAAAATCCGAAACGAGATTGCGAGTGTAAAACATGCCACGTATCAATAACCTGAGTATATTTCAAAAATTTTTGAAGGATGTCGGTGGTTAAAGCAGAGATTTTTTTGTGTTTTTGTTTTTTTCACCCGTGTTTTTAAGGCAGTGTGGAACTAATTTTGTTTGCCTAAATAGAGAGCCCGAGAGGAATAAAACACAGCATGGTTTCGGTGATTAATTGTTGTTTTTCACGTTTTTTCGTTTCCGTTGAGAAAAACATGTATTTCATTCATATTAAGAGGGCCCGCTCCAAGCACGCGGGGCTCAAATACGCGACACGAACCCGCCGATCATGAGGCAAGAGCTTCTACATTGATTGTTCGTAGAACGCTGTTACTTATATTGCAAGAATGATATGTCTATGTCATGTTTTAATGAAAGCACTTGCCGCCACGCCTATAGGGTTAATCTGTGTTATGTACAGAGTACCAACAGCCTAAGAACAAAAGAAATTCACTTTGCTGCTATGATACATTTGTAAAGATCAATGAAATATCACTGAACATTTCATAATCGACCATAGAATAATGTAATCAAACTGACATGGTTCTCTAAAATAGATTACTTTTTTCCTGAAGTAATGATAATGATTATCTCTGTCTTGACGCAATACTGTTGGCATCATCAGAATTCTACTGGCGAGGTGGTTCGTAATATTTTGATGAATATTTCTTTTCAACCAACACCTCCCTGAGTATGTTTGGTTGTACTGTTTATTGAGTCCCAATTTCTAGAAACCTATTTGATCACTCTCCTGCTGGAACAGTGTTGAATTTCTATATAAAATATCCTCTATTGCTTCGTGGAAATATTCTGCTCCAAATATAATGAGCATTGGCTCGCTAGAGTGACGTTGGGTCCTTCAAAAAGATTTTGTGGCATTCAAAGTTGTCCTCTACACTGTTAGTATCAGTTTGCTTGGAATTGAAAAAAAAATATATTTCAATTTTTTAAGTAGATAAATTCATTCATTCATTAACCAACGGTTGTGGTTGGCCATAAAGTTTTCTTCAAATCATTTGCTTTAAAAATCAGACGGCGAATTGCAGGATATCTTGTTGCTACTTTTTTGGAGTCCGCAAACAGCTGTCAGACTGTACAGTCCTTTGAAGCATGAAAAAAGTATATCTGTCAATTTTATTAGAGTAAGATATAATTCAATTCTTCCAAACTGGTTTTGTGTTGGCCATAAAAAGTTTTCTTTGCAAATTATTTGCTTTAAAACTCAGAACGGCGAATTAGCGATATCTTGTTGAATTATTTATTTGGTCCCGAAAACAGCAATGACTGATAACTCCTTTGAGCAATGAAAAATGAAAAAACTATATTATTTCAATTTTTTCATGTAGATATTGTATTCTTTCAATCCAAAACGGTTGTGGTTGGCCAAAAAGTTGCTTGCACTCTTCACAAATCCAACGCACTGGTGAAACCACTTGCTTGTCCAGTGTGGAAAATTGAATTTCAAGAAAATGGGACAATTCCAAAAAGGGACTCGTTTGTATCCCTTTAATGGATCTATGTACTTATTCTCCCATACAAATAAACAACATACCCAATGACGATTTCTTGAGTAACCGGAATCACCAATCAAATGTGGACAATCCATTCTCGGTAAGTTGATTCTGACGGGAACTCGTCCATATTTATGCGAAACCAACTACAGGATAATAATAACCATTCGGAAGAAGACACCAGGGATGATTATTAAATCAACGTGAGATTTGTGAACCAATCCCTGAGGAAAATATGAAACTTTGTGTGGTCTCCCTTTGGAATTTGATTAATGCACAAGGAAAGATTCCAACATGGTTGTTCTATATCACTGTTTAAGATTTACGCACAATGTCTTCAACAAACTGTATCCCAGACATAGCAGGGAAATTGTCAACTTGAACTTTTGTTTGTTTTCTTGTGCTTTGTATTTCATTTCATTTAAACAATACTAATTTTTCCTTTTCGGAAAGATTAAGAAATTCTTTCTTTCTAAATTTGTAATTTTTTCAACATGCGTCCAAGACTTTCATGCACTTCTACAAAACACATAATGCTTCTTTTCTTTTTCAAAAAAACAAACAAAACTGAAATTCTGAAGTTTAACTTGACTCTTGCATAAACATCACCCTGTGTCAGTAAAACTGATCTTCAAATTTGGAAACCCAATGGTCTGTGCAGGTACATATTGGAAGTTGAATAGTCTCCCCAGCATTGCTTATTAGTTCTATGCCACAAATATTTTCTACAAGTGCAGATATTTGTTTGCTGATGGGTGGTTTATAGGTCTGTGACCCCATTAATGGTTCTTATGTGTTGACTTTCTTGTTCTCTTGCTCTTATCATGTTTCATTTTATCATCCCTGATTCAATCAACAGAGAGGTCTGAATGTTGCCCTCCACCTCGGGAGGCCCCAGGGTGGTACCATTACAGCTCCAAACTTAGGGCGGGAGGTGATAGTCCCGGGGTTCCCCTATCTTGCCTGCATACTCATTTCGTGGACCCATTAAAGGTTAAGTTTTAATCGGTGATAAATTAGGGACTTTCAGGTGAGACAAAATGACCTATTTAGGCCTATGTGACGCGATTTTATGATTTAAAAGTTCTTTTGAACTTTGTCAACATTTGTTTCATTTCATCCCTGGTTCAATATCAGAGCGGGAAAACCGAGGCCCCGTGTCACAGCAAGGTGTGGCACGAAAAATGATCCCTCGCCTGCTCAAAGTCCTGAAGTGCTTGAGCATAGGCCTAAATTTGCAGCCCTTCATCGGCAATGGTGACGTCTCGTATGAGTGAAATATTCTCGAGCTGGACGTAAAACAATAAAATAAATAATCAATCATCAAGCGGTCTAAAATGTGACATCACTCTCAGGAGGCCCCAGGTGGTACCCCTACAATCCCAAACTGAGGGCGGGAAATGGTACCCTGGGTGA
>CAJDSM010053594.1:1266-11568 GCA_903981925.1 Ostrea lurida | reverse complement strand
CAAGCCATCCGACAATACACAGGGATCCCATCAAAGAAAATTCTTGATGGTGCATTTGGTAAATAATATATCATTTAAAAAAAAAATTGGATATAAAAATGTTTATTTTGAAATTTTTATTTAGGTTTGATATAGTTTTTGTACTGTCTATTTGTATGCAAGAAAAATATTTAACTTTTTGAATGGAAAGTAATAGGGCTTTCATATTTTACATGTGTATTCCTTTGACACTAAGCCTTTCCAATGGTAGCAAAATTTTACTCCCTCAAATTGGACTTTGGCCTACTTTTCAAAAAACTTTAAAAAAAAATATTGGCCATGATAACTCTGAATAGTGTAGCGGTCAAACTGGATTCGATTGCTGGTGGCAGATAGCTTAGTTGATAGAGCACCTGACTAGAGATTCAGGGGGCCCGGGGTTTGAATCCCGGTCTAGTCTGTTTGCATTTTTTTCCTTCGTTACAATATTAAGTGGTTTGGGGGCATCATAATGTCTCACAAACACATATTGTTATTATAGTATTTTGCAATTAGACTCATTTGTGTTTCTATATTTACAGATATTCTAGATAGAGCCTCACCAGATTTAAAATACTGGTCAGGTCCAGCCAGCTCAACAAAGAAAGGCTACCAATCTGCAGATCCCTATCAACCCAAGAAGACCGGCCAAAGAGGAAGCTTAGCCGCTATCAGGAATTTTTAATAACCTTGGTGAGACTGCGTTTGGCCCTAACAACCTTTCTTTTGGGAGACTTATTTGGCGTCTCATCCTCAAGGGTGTCACAAATATTTACAACGTGGATAAACTACATGGCTGTCACTTTCACACCACTTTTGAAATGGCCATCTCAGGATGTGATCAAACGCTTTCGACCTGCATCATCAAATTAAATTATCCAAATGTAACTGGCATAATTTGACTGCACTGAGTTTTTCATCAAGAAACCAAGGAATCCAACTGCACAGTCACAGACTTTCAGTTCTTATAAGCAGCACAATACTTTTAAAAGCCCTTGTATGTATTTCTCCATCTGGTGCCATTACTATATATTCAAAACTGTGGGGTGGTAATGTATCCGACAGATATATAACTAAGGATTGTGGATTCATGAACCTGATCCGACCAGGGGATGAAATCATGGCAGACCGGGGATTCCTCATCCGCGACCTTCTTCTTAAAAAGCGAGCCAAATTGATAATTACCACCATTTTACAAGAGATGTGCTTGGGGAAAGGGAAACGATTATCAGCGTCTGATATTCTCAAGACAAGAAATATTGCTCGTTTCAGAATACATGTAGAGAGAGCCATTGGAAGACTAAAAACTTTTAGAATGTTATCAAACACAATACCACTAAATGTCAAACCACAGCCAACCAAATGATACAGTTTGTGCATTTTTATGCAATATGCAAGGACCTCTTGTCAAGAAATAATTCACATCTTTTGATCACTATGATCATTTATAAAGAAGAAGTTGTGCATTTTATGTCAAACATAACAAAAAGACCAAAGATTTATATATTATATAATATATATATCACATTGTTTATTGAAATTAGTCCCTACAATAAAATGTGTAACATATATTTGTACAAAGTAAAATTATTTGTTTGAAATAAGGAATTCATAGGTCGATCTATGTTAGATCAAGCTTCTTTTGTGTTTTAATATATAATTTGTACAATGATTAAGAAATTTTTTAACTTTTGATTAGACAAATATTATGCACATCATTATATGCAAATTAAAGTTCACGAGTAGCAAAGTTTTTGAGAAAAAAAGCCTTGATAAAGATTGTACTAATTAAGTTTTAAAAAGGCAAAAATTCACTGTCATTCAAAATTTAACTGTGTGATATGTTTTACATGATTTTTTTACATATCAGATGTAAATTACCATCAATATACATTATACCTCATTTATAATGATTTTTGATTCCATGTCTAAACTTTAAAAAAAATCCATTTTGTGCAAAATTTGAACAAATCTTTATTGATTCATTTCAGATTTAGCAATCATTTCAAAAAACAAAAGACACTGAAATACAACTTTAATATACAGTGGATTTATTAGTAAATTCACATACTACATACCTGGCATGTACCATATATACTCACCTATAAGTCGCCCCACATGTAAGTCGGTAACCCCCTTTTCGGAGAATTTTGAAGAATATAACACTAACTCTGTTATAAAGTCATTATAAAGTCAAAATTCTGTTAATGTTGCAATTTGTGCAGCAAGAAAAATATATGACATAACTACTATGCACATGTAAGTGGGACACAGACTTTAGGGACAATTAACTTTTTTACTCCCCAAAACCAACCTATATGTGAGTATGTATGGTACCGCAGTAACAAGCCATGATTTTTTGGAATTGGTTTTCCAGATAGCTAATCAGAACTCAAAAGTGCTGGAACAATGTACTTTTCAAAAAATTTACCAGCTTTGATTACAATATTTCTGTACAATTCTTCATCAAAATAGATGCGGTCAACAATGAAACCTTTCTTTGTAAAAAACACACAAGTCGCACCACTTTTTATGACCACACTCCAACTGACCCTGTATCTGAACATACCAAGGAGAATCAATCTTTAAGTGAACATTTTCATTCTCATCTAAAGTAACATGGTAATGATTATCCATACATGCCTCCCTTGGATCTTTATTTTGATGTACAAATGAACATTTATCTCCAGAAGACCTTCCCCACAACATTTACATTTTACAAGTGCATCTGGAGATGCCCCTAAATATGGAAAATCAGGGTCAATAAATAATCCACATAAATGATATCAGCTTGCTTGTGAAATTGCTTATACTCTTGAAAATACTGGTGCTGGCGATAGGTTCATTTAAAGTGCCAAATGACATAGACGGAGTGGTTATGCGATTTGATTTTCCATGATTTGTTTTGAAATATAATTTTCTTGAGAGTCAGTAAATCTAAAATGTTTTACAGAAGAAAAAACTGAAGCTGTTATTCTACCCTTTCTATGGAGAACCATGCTGGATTTACACTTTGACTCTAGTATCCTCCTCAATCTGATTTATCTGTTCTGAATTGAAAATTTCTTTTAACTTTTCATTCATACAATGCATATCACCTGCTACTCCCTTTGTCTTAAATGCATCTTCCATTGTTACAGTGTCTTCACTATCACTACCCTCATCTCCAATTCATCACAATATAATGTTTGCAAAAGCAATGAATCAGTACCTTTACAAAGGTTGTAAAAATCTTTCTGGAGAGTTACTTCTTGTCTCTGAGATGGAACACGAGGATCATAGTTGTCAGGTGTGGGGAGAATGGGAGGCGGATTTGCCTGATCTATCCTTGTGTCAATATAACTGATTTCACTCGGCATTGTAGCCTTTCTGGGTTTGTCCCACGTGCATGGTACATCTGTACAGACTTCTGCACTCCGGTCTTGTGTCGGCCACAGAAACTGGACAGTGCAAATAATAAAGCCACACAGTGCTTACACGATCCATTATCCCTGTAATAAAAAACATGGATATTATAAAACAATGATTATTTTTGTTGGATTATTTGTATGGATTTTATATTTTTTTTATCTAGATCCTTCGATATGAAGGTCAAAGTCAATAATCATTGGTATTTGCTATATTTTCAGTAATAAATTGTCCCAGCTAGTGTACATGTACTCTACATGTGCTAGGTGGTGCTTCATTCCTTAGAGCTCAGATAATCAATGATGTTCTAAACCACAGTCAATACATATTGTTTATAAAAGTGGATACTTTAATTGATACATTTCTGGAATTGCTAAGTAACAATTATTCATTTCATATCCATAATTATTCATATTGAAGAAACATTTATATGCACTTACGCAACACAAGTACAGCCACCAGATATTATTTCTCCAGATGAAGATTGTAGTAAAATCCATGGTGTATATGGCTCTGCAGATTGCCTGGTTTCTGGTACGCATGTGCATTTCAAATACATAAATTCTGGTGTATAATCCATAGGATGCCTGCACATTATCAATATGGTTGGCCATGTGAAGTCGGTACCCGTTGTCCATCTTGTAGTTGGTAAGGCGATCAGAGTTCCACCCACATTTATTGAGAAGATATACCAAAACATCAAAGGATTCCACATCTGGAATTTTTGATAAATCTCTGTTCCTAGCAAGGAAACAAATCAAAATTAAGTCTGCATACCCGGATAGCTATATAATATAATATAACCAATATTGCTATATGTATGTATAAAACTTCATACACCAATGATCCTAGTTTTGGCCATTATCTGAATTATACGCACACAGTACATGTGCAAAGTTGCAAACCCATAAATGTATTAATTATTGCACAAATTTCCATTTTATTTGGGCATATTGTATGTAATGTATAATAATAAAACTTCTCAAATACAATGAGCAAGTTAAGAAATATTACCAGTCTTCAACTTTGTTTATTGCCTCCAACTCTGTGATCCAATGGTGTTGGTCTACGTTTTCTGTCAAAATCTACATACTCGTTTTCAACGGTTGTCTTTAGAATCTGAAGCAAATACCAGAAGAAGAAAAATTACTTCTATTTATTTTAACAGTTAAATAACCGATATTCATTCATTATCTTTTGATGATATTTTTTTGTTTCGTTAACCAACCTCCAAATGAAATCCGTTTGCTAGCCACAAAGTCGAACAAGCTCGATTTTTCTGCCCAAACTGCACTGATTGCCTCGTTCCTGGAGATATTTCTTCAAATCTGGAACTTCCCAGCCAAAGAAATTAATGTCTTCGTCCATTTCTGATGCGTGATATATCACAATATTTCAGTAAACGTAATAAAATCAACTGTCAGCGAAGTCGGTTTGATGTCAACAACAATAACCGGAAGTTACTGCTGTGAACATTTTTCGCCTGGCGTGACTAAACGGGAATAACAAACGTGTTCGAATAAAGCACCAGAACGTAGCAACCTTGTGTTAACGCCACGACATAATTATTCTTCCTATTTCTCTAGAGACATATGTTCACGTCATCACTTGGACTGCCACATCTCTTGTGCGGATTGATTTTACATTCATCTAGAGTTTATTCCCTGAGGTCAATTTCGGGTCCATGACATAATCCAACAATTAAGCTCCTGATTAGAAGTCTATTTAGTCCGGGTAATAAAAAGTTAAATGATGAAGAAATGACACATATTTTTTTTCGGCTGATACAGGTATCACCGAAATTAAGACGATAAAACTGCATCAATGCGCAAAGCGCAAAGTGCAGTTTTACCGTCCAAATTTCGCTGATACCTGGATCAACCGAAAAAAAAATATGAGAGTCATTTCTTAAAGAATTTTATTTAAAAAAAATTTCATTTCAATGATTTTCGTAGACAAAGAGAATATCACTAGATCTGTACCCTAGCACAGTTGCGTACCATGGGGGAGAATTTCGCAATGAAAACAAAGAAGAAATATAAGTCATGCTATCATTGAGTAATGGGCATTGTTTTAAGAATCAGGTTCGTGTATTCAATGGCTGTTGAATATTAAATAGCTACGGTTGCTGGTTCTTTTTATGACGTGTGGTATGAATTGGTGATAAAAGCCCTTTATGTCGACTCATGCAAGTGTTATTGTGATGTAATGTGTATTATGATAGAATACAAATATGTGAGGTTGGCGATGAAAAGCTGAAGTCACCCAGTTTGGCACAATTTTTTTAAATCACATGCAGACATAACTGATACAAGTTAGATATTAGATTGGCATTTCATTCTTTTGAAATTTAAAGCTACCTATCGTGGCTATTGAAGTTGAGGGTATATGACATGGTATTATTTTGAAAGAAAATGAGCTAATGGAATTTAGACCAAGAATGTCGAACAATAAAGTATTTAAATCTACGTATGTGCTAGATTATGGTTGCCTTGGTGTTTCTTTTTGTGACGTGTAGAATGAATTGGAATTAAAAGACAATTCTGTCAACTCACAAATCATTGCATAATTATTTTGCAACCTCAAGGAAGGTAGGCTAACTTTTCCATTGATAGTATACATTATGCTGCTATTCCTGTGATTACATGCTGACCGAATATCCATTCCGGTCATTGGGTCGTTTTTAAGAGAATTATTTGTTTTACTAATGCTTACTCAGCATACTCTTTTTTGCTCTAACTTGTAAATTATATATGTTTATTAGCTATACCTACTGGGATTTTTGTCAGCATCTTCCAGTTTAAAGCTAAACTTACCAATTATTGTACAATAAGAGATATACATATAAATCATATACGGTACCAATTTTGTTGCACCAGATGCGCATTTCGAAAAAGTATGTCTCTTCAGTGATGCTCGCACCAAAATGTTTGAAATCCGAAACATGAAAGTAAAACTTTATAAAATTGATCAATGTTGTGCCAAAGACTGAAGCCAAATACCTCGAAAGATTAGAGCTATGCCTGAGGGAGATAATCCTTAACTTTGATATGAATTTCTAATTTTACTATTGCAATTAAATACACATACGTATTTCAAGCTATAGCAACTGGGCTGTAGAGACCCTCGGAGACTAACAGTCCACCAGCAGAGACCTCGACCCAGGGGTCATAATATAAATCATATACGGTGCCAATTTTGATGCATGTAAGGCTTAAAAACAAAAATCCTTTAATAGATTTTCGAAATTATTTTTAGTACCAAATTTTTATCATTTTCCTATGGGAGAAAAAAAAACTCTAACAGGAAAAATATTCTATCATATATGCTTTTCAATAAAGTAAACCCAAATTGTAATTAAGGCATATGATTTTACCACATGATTGAGTTGCAATAACTAAAAGCAAGGTTTGTGTGTGGTACTTACTGACATTTGAAAACGAAAATAATCAATTTATAAACATTATTTACAGTTGAAATAAAAACTGACATTTCATTTTCAGCTTTGTAGAAATTATACGTGATTGGATAAATCATCCTACCAAAATATCTGATAATCTGTCCCATTAATGCATTGATATACCTGTATGGGGTTACATGTAAATGAAATGGGGTTACATGTTATCCCATGCAAGACTGAGTAGATCTATTTATCTCATTTGAGAAGTTAAATCACATAAGTATCATTTTGCAGGATAATTTATCATCAAACATTTTTCTCCCACAGTAAAATGATAGGATTTTACTAGGAGTCAAAATTCCCTATTTTCCTACAGGACGTTTGTCTTGAAGACTTTATATCGCTTATTGTACAAGTAGCAAGTTCAGTTTCAAAGATCATCCCAAAATACAACCGGATACAGTTGTTTTCTGTATCTTTGTTAAAATGGGTAGCTAAATGTTTGGAGCTGGGGCCTGATTTTCGAAAGTATTCTTAAATTGATACTAAGATATATCTTAGGACAGTCTTAGGACATTTAGGACAATCGTCAATTGTAAATAATTACGTGTGTACTAGCTGTCAGAATAAGGTTGGTTGTCTGATTTTTTTCTACTTTTTCGATGGAAGGTGCGAGGGAATTTTGTGTCGACACAAGGACTTTACCATAAATAAAACACTCGCCTTTGTCCTTGTGCTGTTAAAAAAATAATAAAATAAAGGAAAAAATAAACAGTTGGACAGCAACCCAGTTGCGAGAAGGTGTTTATATAGAAGCTAAACACGACTAGGCCTATGCACATCGTTCATTGTGTCCAGGCCATTTCACGAAATACACGCCAGCACTATGCACGTACATAATAGCATAACAACAAATAATGTAGCACTTTTATATAACAACTTTCTGATACCCCCTACCCACACATTAAGAGGTATTTAAATACAAGTTTCGACACAACTTATGTGATGTTATAATATACACATATCCGATTCAGTATGAAGAAACTTTTCAATTCATAATGATCTATAAGACGCTTTTAAGAGCAAATTGATGCACTCAAGTTCTTTAAATAGTCGGCATCGATATTAGTTTTATCATCGATACATGTTTTAAATAGCACTTGCTTGAAATATGAAAAATGAGGTGTAGTGTCTCTTTAAGAAGTCTTGACACCTGATCCTGCCTTCGCTTTTGTCGGAGGTCCGTGTTGCCCTTCACTCGATTTTGTATATGTTTTTTTGGATTATGATTACGTTTGACACGATGTTAACTTTGCCTTTTTCTATAGATAAAAAATGCAAAATTTGATAAATTCTACGTATATCATAATGACCTTGTTTGCGATTACAAATTATCATTAAGTCATATGTTGACTGATTTTTTTTTCATATCCTCTCTTAGAATGTCATTTTCGTATTAGATTTAAGACGGGTAGACCCGTTTACCTTGTTTCGACTAAAAGCACATGGTGCATGTGACCGGCCAGCAGAGGATACCTTTGCTTTTCTCCGTGTTGCCCTACACTCGACTTTGTATGTTTTGATTATGATAACGTTTAACACATTGTTAACTACGCCAATTTATATGCAAGTGGAGGAATTTTAAAATTTCCATATCATTTTTATTGCAGAATGGCAGAAGATGCAATACTCCGCGTATTACAGCTTCTTCAACCCGATGACAGTCGAGATTTAAATGTAAATCACATCCTGAAATATCTGAAGGAAACGCAAAATGAAGAATGTGTGACGAAAGTGTTTTCAAATGTAGCAAACTGTATGCAAACAGGAAACAAAAAGTTTGAAAGTATCCTTAATCTAGTTTCGCTTGCTGTAAATGTTATCAACGTGCCATACGTGGGGACCGTAGTTAACGTTTTCAAATTCATTTATAACATTTTTACAAATATCAGTGGAAGAGGGGGTTCATATTCTGTGGTGAAAGAGAATTTACGCTCGGAGTTTTCAGAGAAAATGAAAGCTATTGAAGAAAAATTGCAAGGTTTCTGTGAATGTTGTGATGCTCGGATTAATGAATTGAACATATTGAGAAAACAAAGAAATCAAGCAATGGGGTGGGGTAAGGTACTGTTATATAAATTGAACATATTCAATAAACAAAGAAAGAGAAAGAAAAAACGCATTGATATGCTTTCACATGATGTACACTATAAACAAATTGGTATGAAGTTAACAGGAGAACTTAAGGCAATCATAAGAAGTCATAAAAATGACCATAAAGAAGAATCTCTCAATTTTGCTGCAGAAGTTTTAAATGTTTACGTACGTGTTGCGATCATGCGATATATGATGCATGTTTTGATTTTGTCGGTCATACCTGATAGAGAAATGGAAAGTACAACAGAGCTTATCAAGAAGTGTATGGAATACGATATCAAGCGAAACACTCGTTTCATAACCAATATACTGAAGCCCAACCACGACAATGCGATATTCTTATCATTCTTTAGCATTACAGAGTTTCCGCAAGTGGATATGTTTCTGAAAATACGATTGTCTTCTGCAAAACATCAACTATACAAACGGGACATCGGTGAAAGTTTTGAAAATAAATACATTGCTTTGTGTCCGGTAGTATTTGCAGGTCATTGGATGAATTCAGCTGCTTTAATCGGTTGCGTTTGGAGTACGTCTACGGAGCCACATGGTGATGTTGCTCAATATTACTTTATACGTGTATCGGAAGGAGAAAGTATATTCTTCATAAAATCATGCAAACGACAGACTTACATTTATATGAAACCTGATTCATTCTTGAGCCAAATGAGTACTCAACCAAAAGAGGAAGGGATGTTCAAGGTTCTGCGCCTGAAAAATAACAAATGTTTAATATCTGTTCTTAAATATCCCGGGAAGTTCATTTATATGCAGAACAATCCTCTCGGTAGGATAAAGGGTGCTGTGAGTGATTGCGGTCAAACAACTGTGAAGCATGAATGGTCGCTCATGGAAGTCTGTCATCGTAGAAATGGCGATGTAATCAATGTTGTTGAAAATCCCAAATTCGTCAGTGTTTTCTCCCATAGACTAGCTAAATGAAAAAATAACCATCAGACTTAACAATGACTCATATTACACCTTCTTGTTAGTAATATAACATTCAAAGATTTGGATCTAATTTCAGTCATATTTATCTACATACAAAATTTGACGTAGGACTTCCAAATGTCAATTCAATTGAATTTTTATTTGACATCCGATTTTCCTGAGATATGTTATAAGTTAGTCACTTATAGAATGACAGTCGTTTTATATATGTTATGGAATACTTGACAGATGTCTCCCAGTTGATTCGATACGCAGTTGACAATGCAAGACGGCCCTACGTTTCGTTTTGTTGTGACAATGTTTAGTTGTTAGGTCTTTCAAAAATCAAGGTAATTCAACGAATTAAATGTACAAAATGAAATACCTTT
>CAJDSM010053576.1:0-14418 GCA_903981925.1 Ostrea lurida | reverse complement strand
AGGGGTTATTGGCAGCTCAAGGTCTAAATATGTCTGCAGTCAATCTACAAAAACTGACTATTTCATCTGCAACATCATTAATAGAAATCAGAAAAAGCAGAGGACAAGAAAGAGCTTGCGGAACTCCACTTGTACATGCTTTAAAGAGGAATTGAATCCTGTAAAGGACTCTGTTTCCTATTATTTAAGTAACTTTTAAACCATAGCAGTAGATTTCCATTAATTCCATATGATTGTAACTTAAAAAGTAACCCTTTGTGCCAGACTCGATCAAATGCTTTTTAAACACCAAAAAATCATACAACATGATTTACCATCATCTATAGATTTTAAAATGTTATCCAGCTTGATATTTTATTTTAAAAAGTTCGTTATCAAGGTTGAACTAGTTTCAAGTCAGGAAGAGTCCGATTCCGATACGACGGTACACCAGCCAAGAGGACGCAGATGATAACTCATTACAATATTCCTCTAATAACTTAAATAGCATTAAAACTTGTCTCAACGAGGATCTTATAAAATTACAAACATGGTCAGCCAAATTGGCTTTTAAAATTCAATCGTTAAAAAACAAAAGCTGTATTTTTTTTTTCAATGAATAAGAAATTAGATTAACTATCCTAGGCTTAACTTTCACAATGTCAATTACAATTCGAGATAACACAAACATTTCTCTCCGGATCTAAGCTGGTCACTTAATATCAATACTTTACTCCAGTGAGGTAAAAACTGGGAATAATGAAAAATTCAAATTCAAAATTAATCGTAATAGCTATCTATGATGTACACTTCTTTTATTAGACCGGTATTAAGAATAAGCTGCAGAAGTTTGGGAACGTTAAATACAATAACGAATCTGAAAATTACAATTAAACTCAGCGAGAATAGTTACTGGATAACTTTAATAGCATCAAGGGAATCATTTTATTTAGAAACGGCTGGGAACCATTCAATCATAGGACAATTAAAGCGCTTAAAAACAATGTATAAAGTCGACAAACAGTTGATACCAAACTACCTTAGTGACATTTTTCCGTGTAAAACAGTTACAATACGAGAAACACGTTAAATTTGTAAACTTCAGACGTATAAAATTTCATTTGTACCAACGGTTATAAATGAATGGAATTCTCTGCCAGCGGATATTAAAACAAGTGAATCTATAGGAAGTTTTATGAATAAAGTAAATAAAACTAAACAAAATTCACCTCCTGTATATACTTTGCTTGTGGTAACCGTCGTCTTAATGTTCTACACACAATACTTAGGCACAACTGTATTCTTAATAGAGATTTATTTCGTTGTAACATCATTAATAGCCCTTTATGTACTTGTGGGAAAATTGAAGATGAGTATCATTATTTCTTTACATGCCCAAGATATAGTATTGACAAATTACATATTGTAAACACATGTTCTTCTGTGGGGCGACAAATCTATTAGTATTCATGAAAACAAATATTTATTCACAGCAGTACAAGCATACATCAAGCAGAGTGGCCGATTTGATTAATGTATACATTTTTGTTTTCCTTTTTCTTTTTCCATATTATCTAGTTTGTTTTATTAAGAGATTGATATCATTGAACATGCAACACTTATATACCATTACTTATATGCTCAACTTTGTTGACTTATTGATCATGCATATTAGATTTTATGTTACACAAACCTGTATTCGGGAGAGAGCAATCCTAAGTTTTAAGAACTTGTGCTCAGTCCCATTGTAAATATATTTGCAATAAAATATGTTCAAACCAACCATCCGACTTCAATAGTGCATTTTGCTTTTTGCATGGGGATGTGCGTATGGATCTGTAAACACAGCAAAAGTATATTTCATTTTTGCGTGAAATTTTTTAGGCATCCTTTATTTTATCACTTTGGCCTACCCGGGAAAATGTCCTAATACCAAATCGTTACTTCTCTCAAGAATTTGTCTTTTTCTATAAGTATGAATTACTTTCAGAATCGTTCTCTGAAACACCACCATGTTTTCTTAAATCATTTGTGTCAAAACTTGTTCAAATTTATAGCACATTCAATGTCAAAATCATTCGATAACTTGATAGCTTTAATTAATGAAGGATTTTTGATTATTCAAACTTTTTTTTACCACTGTCACAATGATGTTGCTCTGTACAATGTATACACATATGTACATACATGTGTAATAGATCCATTATCCAGTACATTAATTTGGTGTAGGAGCTGGGAGGGGCAAATCATTATCCCACCCCCTTATAGTCAAGTATTTTTCAAACTTTAATGAACTACTAGTCTAGTAGTTACAGAACAGTGTCCATGTGTGTGTGCCTGGAATCTTCGATTCGGGGGATTGTAGCTTTTAGTTTGTTTGTCTGTTTATCTGCTGGAAAAACTTTAACATTGGCCATAACTTTGAATGGTAAGTGATAGGGCATTCATATTTTACATGATAAGCCCTTTCTACTGATCCAAAATGTTTGACCTTCTGACCTTGAAGTTTGACCTACATGTATAGCTACTTTTCAACATTTATTATAACCTTTGAATGGTAAGTGATGGACTTTCACATTTCATAAGTGTATTCCTTATAACAAGCCCTTTCAAAATTTTTGACCTGATGACCTTGAATTTTGACCTACTTTTCAAAAACTTTGGCCATAACTTTTGAATGGTAAGGGATATATTTTTCATATTTCACATGCGTAATCCTTTTGGCAAACCCCATTCACTGGTAAAGTTATACATGTGGAATACGGGGGTTTCAGTGTTTCACTAGCTGCAATAATGTAGCCATCTCCCTTTTTTAGTTTTTGGTCTGTCCGTTTGTCTGTTCGTCTGTTTGTCTGTTTTTCTGTTTGTCCGCAAAAACTTTAACTTTTGAATGGCAAGTTGTGGGACTTTCATATTACATATGTGTGTTCCTTATGACAAGCCCTTTCTACTGGTACCAACATGTTTGACCTCCTGACCTTGACCTTGAAGTTTGACATACTTTTCAAAAACTTAAACATTGGCCATAACTTTTGAATGGCAAGTGATGGAACTTTCATATTACACATTTGTGTTGCTGATAACAAGCCCTTTCGTCTGGTACTAACATTTTTTACCTCCTGACCTTGATCTTGTCGTTTGAACTACTTTTCAAAAACTTTAACATTGACCACAACTTTTACATGGCAAGGATGGGACTTTCATATTTCACATGTGGTTTCCTTATGAGAAGCCCTTTACTGGTACCAAAATGTTTTGACCTCCTGAACTTGACCTGTAAGTTGACCACTTTTCAAAAACTTAAACATTTGCCATACTTTTGAATGGTAAGTGATAAATTTTTCATATTCACATGGCATAATCCTTTTGGCAAGCCCCTTTCACTGACATGTGGAATCCGGGGCATCAGTGTTTCACAAACACATCTGGTTTTTTTTTAATGTATTATTTATTTTTTTTTTTTTTTTGCTTTCCAGAAGTTTGACCCCCCCCCCCCCCCCCCCCCTCCCCTCTGCATTCAAAGTCTGAACAGTGTATTTTTTATATTTTTTATTTATTTTATTTGGCTTGCCACATATAAGAAGTTTGCTATCCCACATTCAAAAACAGTCCTTCGCCTATGCAGTACCACTTTCTCATGTATTTTACGTGTATTTACCAACAATTAGAATGATTCCGTCCGGATCCACTCGTGATTTTTATCTCTAATCTTTCGAAATTACCATGGCGGTAGGGAGGGGATGTAGTGTAATTCGCGCAGATCTGTGAGCGTTTTAGAAATGTACAAAGACTGAAGCGGACAGTAATATAGGTACTTAAACTGCCTCGCTTGAGAGCTAGCTTTCTGGCATATGGTAGAGTCTCTCTCTTTGGTCAGCCACCTGGATGGGTGACCCTACACGTTACAAGACCAATAAGCAACGGGACCCAATACAATTTTGTCGCTTTTAAACTCGGCACTAAAATTTGCATCAGTAGAATGAACCCTCAAAAGTTGCGCTAATTTATTTATAAAATTGATATAGTAATTAATAAATTAATAAGATGGCCGAGGGCCAGTATACTCTCTCTCTCTCTCTTCTCTCTCTCTCTCTCTCTCTCTCTCTCTCTCTCTCTCTCTCTCTCTCTCTCTCTCTCTCTCTCCTCTCTCTCTCTCGTGCTCCCGTTTTTTAGCGCTAGCACTTATGTATTGCCACCCCCTACTCTCTCTCCTTATACAATCAACCTCCTCTCATCATTTTGTATACTCCGATCCTTGTTATCAGTACACCCCGATACCCCCACAACCACCCACTTACTACACGTGTCCAGACACCCGCGTACATACAACGGCTCTTGGTCTACAACACCTTATATACAACATTGGTGCGAGCTCCCTTTTCATCCACCCGTCCACTAAAAGATAGCGGTGCGAGCCTTGCTTCTCTTTTTTCATTAATCAAAAGAATGTGATGCGAGTTGAAATATTCAATCTATATCATCATAAATGTGAAGTATGCAGATATGATGTGAGTGCGACGGTAGTAAATAGCGTAATAAGTTCACATATATAATGTTGAATGTTGAGATCAGCATGGAACATGTAATGTTAAAGTATCAGCATTAATGTTGAAGTATCAGCATGTAATGTTAAAGTTTCATCATATAATGTTAAAGTATCATCATATGTAATGTTAAAGCATCATCATATAATGTTAAAGTATCATCATGTAATGTTAATTTATCATCATATAATGTTAAAGTATCAGCATGTAATGTTAAAGTATCATCATATAATGTAAAAGTATCAGCATGTAATGTTAAAGTATCATCATGTAATGTTAAAGTATCAGCATGTAATGTTAAAGTATCATACATATATGTTAAAGATCAAGCATGTAATGTTAAAGTATCAGCATGTAATGTTAAAGTATCAGCATGTAATGTTAAAGATATCAGCATGTAATGTTAAAGTATCAGCATGTAATGTTAAAGTATCATCATATAATGTTTAAAGTATCAGCATGTAATGTAAAGTATCATCATATAATGTTAAAGTATCAGCATATAATGTAAAGTATCTGTGTGAATGTTAAAGTATCAGCATGTAATGTTAAAGTATCATCATGTAATGTTAAAGTATCATCATATAATGTTAAAGTATCAGCATATAATGTAAAGTATCTTCATTAATGTTAAAGTATCAGCATGTAATGTTAAAGTATCATCATGTAATATTAAAGTATCAGCATGTAATGTTAAAGTATCAGCATATAATGTTAAAGTATCATCATTTAATGTTAAAGTATCATCATCAGTGCGATCCAGATTTGTCGAAAAGGTGGGGGGGCTGTCCTTGCAATAAGGAACCAATAAGCTTAAAAGTCTAGGATGAAGCCAAAGTGGGCCCAGGGGCGAAGCCCCCGGAAGCTCTCGGTTTTAGAGCTTTCAAATTACAATTAGAGGTTAATTAGCTAAATATTCTAACCTTTGATAATTAAGTTTGGCTCACCAAAAAAGGTGGGAGGGTGGGGAGGGGGTCTGCGCCTCTAATCGCGCACCGCTGATCAATACACCCCGCTTAAGTCCCCCTCACCATCACTGTAATGTTAAACATTACATATGATACTTTAACATTACCATCATGACTACTTTAACATTACATACTGATACTTAACATCTGTTTTGTACATTAAAAATGGAGTGGGTCACATGGAATGCGTCTGGTGCCTGTCTAGTATATAACGAAATATTCAGTGAACGACGTAATAGAGTATCCGAATAAATTGCGGATTGAATTACTTTAGCGAAATCTTTTATTTGAGTACACAAACTTGACAAAGAAAAGCTTTTTAAATGTAGGCAATTAAAAAAAGGTAAGATATGGATCCCTTAAAGTAATAAACTTAAATTTTTGGATATTTTAAATCATTTTCTATTTTGGTTATAAACCTTGTGTTATAATGCAATGGTATTGCAATGTAGTCGAATTATCTCAAGTATGCATATGTTTAGCCGTAATGTTATCATTATGATTTAGTGTCAACTAACTATTGTAAATGAAGGAGCACTGGAGAGCTAGAGTATTGGATTTTACTTATAATAAGTCGAAGAGAGAATTAATGATGAGAAAGAAGAGAGGACTCAGAACTCCAAAGTGAAAAACCAAGTCTTTCAGACAAGAAGTCTAAAAAAGAGAAAAAGTCAAGAAAGAAAGGAAAGAAGGGCCACCTAATGAAAATACAGTAAAATCAGATCCAAATCAACCCCAGAAAAGTAAAGCAGAACTGAAGGCAGAAAGAAGAGCCAAACAAGTAAGTACAGACGTGTGGCATGAGTATTATATAGCTAGATAGAACTTCTATCGTTAAAATGACAAATGTCCTCGGACCGCGTTTAACGATAGAAATTCCACCCCTATACTCCTTCGTAGCAAAACGAAATTTGTAAATCGGTCTGCATGAGCTATAAAATGTGATAGAAATGTTTAAATACCTGCAAACTGAATTTAAACCATTGTTTTTAATGATATTTGCATTGTAATTAAAGATTTCAAATTAATTGTCCATGCTGACTGATCCCACACTTCCGACAAAATGGCGTCAAATTTGAATCGTGAACTTTCAAACTAACTCAGCGGACACATGTTTCTTGGATTTTCTTCAATTTAAAGGATTTACAAATATCAGAAAAGGTTGTTACTAATAAATAAAACCCAATTTTATGCTCATTTTATCCAATAGCTGTGAAATTCATTTCGGAGTGATTCACTCCGTTTTGCTACATATGAGTAAGGGAAGGATTTCTAACTGTGATGAGGGACCGAGTCACAGTTAGAATATTCTAATTAGTATATACTAATAGCCCATTTTGTAGGCCTGTCGTAGGTCTTCAGTTAACTGTAGGTCTCAATTAGCATATCACATGTAGGAACACATTAGCAAGCTCTTAGATAGTACATTTTGTCCAGAATACATGTAGTACTAAAAGGACTTGTCCCTGTGCATAGACATGTATTTATACAGTGCAAAAATATAGATACTGCAGGGTTCAAAATGGTCTTAAATGAATTGAACATTTTTGACAATCTAATTTAAATCATCAGTTCAGGTTGAACTGGTTCTATCTACTTCACACTTCACCACAACAGTGCTCTAGAATTACTCTCCCGTCACCCCGAGGTGAGTGGTTTTTTTTTGATCGGGAGAGTTGATCACCCTACCTGCTCACCCGTTCGGAGAAAGGGTTTTTTTTTGAAATATTATTATCATTACAAAAAAAGATTACATAAATTATGGTAAAAGTGATCAGGTTATTGTGTCAAAATATGCAAAAAGAATTTCAAAAAGTCATGCAACTTAGTATTATATACTTCCAACACTGCAGCATGAATCGTGTCAATCATGCCATCAAGAACGAAAATCAAACCTGGAAACAAATAAATGAATAGTAAAATAAAAACCGGATGGGAAAAGAAAATACTACAAACTGGTCAAAGTTTAGTTTTCATTTGCAACACTACGGACTTTTTTTTTAAATTTATAAATAATTTTATTCACAATAAGTTGGATGGGATTGTGCAGCAGGCAACAGCCTATTAGGTAAGCCAGACATTTCGGCGCATGGACACTTCGGTCCATACAATTGAACACTTCGGCCCATACAGTCAGTGATTTTTCTACATTTTTACAAAGGGTCCTGTGGCTTTCGAATTGGGAAAAATTGTCGATATATCAGTCAAATTGGAAAAATAAGTTTTACTTTTATCGTAAATAAGTTTCAAAATGATATCAAACATTATATTGCCTTATTTCACACATCTTATTTTCTTACCCTTCTACATTTTAATTATTCTATCTTAATCATCATTCCCATAACTCTTAATCTTAGATATATCATTCACACTGAATATTTTTTTTTGTTCAAATACTTTCTCCTTTCCTAATTTATATATTGGGATCTGAATTGGGAAAAAAATTAGCATTTGTGAGGGAAAGGGCCGAAATTCGGACCCAAAATGGCCCTTAAAAAATCACTGACAGTTGAGACACTTCCGCCCGAGGACACTTCCAGACGCTTAATTGAATATTAGAAAATCCGCTGAGCTGGTCTTAGTAACAAGCGCTGTGCGGAACGTAGTGTGAGGAAGACCGATGCCTGTTGAAAATATTGAGGGATGATATGGCCATTTAGTGTCCAACTGTATGGGCCGAAACGTCTTTAGGCCGAAGTGTCTGACATTCGCCTATAATAGCCCTCTTCCTAACTGTACCTTGTCACATCATAATATAACTACGGTACTCTCTAGTTGTTGGTATTTGTATTTATGTTTGGATTTGGGTGAGTAATGACAAGTGGGGGTGAGTGAATTTTACCTGACTCACCCGTGGGTGAATGAAATTTTTGTAAAATCCTAGAGCACTGCACAAATGTTAGTGGTGAAGTATTGGTAGTAACTTGGTCTAAAATGTTCAAGATACTTTCCCACATGAAGGGTAAACGATGCAGGGCTGTCACGGCATAATTTGTGACAGGGACCAGGTCCCTTGAGATTGGGAAAATTGGCGTCATTTTGAATCAAATTTGGAAAATTTCAAGAAAATAAATTATAACATAGATTATTATTTATCTTCCACACAACAACAGTCAAATTGTGCGGTTCCTATACCAATTCTTCCTCGACTAAAACGTTAAACCGAAAGACTTCAGGGTTGGCAAAATGCCGCATTTATCCATATTTTCCATGCCGCTGGCAAATACCGGTATTTACCGGTAAATCCAGTAAATGCCGGCAAATACTGGTCAATTAATAAACCACTCTGGAATTTATATATTTAACTGTTCTTTGGTATTAGTTTTAACTACACTGGTCAATCGATTTTATTCTTAAGATTGAATTTATTTCCTATTCATACTGAATTATGAGTTTCAAGTTGTTTTTTTTAACTTTACACTTTAATTTAAATTATTACACAATTATTTTTTAGGGTATTTTGTAATTGTTGGCTGTACACTTCTAAATAAAGTTTTAGAGTCTTAGCACTTACAAACTGTCTTTCACTCTTTGTCTTTATCAACAACACTGAAGAAATTCCAATGGGATGTTTGGATTTCATGCTGAATAACTATGGTGATATTGGTAATGTGTAAGCCTGTGATTATGTCCAAAGTCTTACTGCTGTAAATGTATTGGAGATTGAAACCATACCATAGCTCATGTCATACTTGATACCCTCTTTTCCTTTCAACTTCCTATTTTTGGGTGGACAGAAAAATATTTGTGATATTTTATTGCTTTCATCTCTGTTATGTCTGTCTAACCCACCCTGAATTGACAGTTTCTTGAAACTTGTTTTTAACAATTTATACCATATGGTCTCTTTATAACTAGACCAGGTGGCACCATACACAGGTAGATTTATACCAGTGATGTACCCAATTATTAGATTGTTTAATTTTTTTTTATCTTAATTTTGTATAGGAGGTAAAAATCAAGATTCAACTGTTAAAAATGTTTCAGCCTAGGATTTAATCCTGTGAAAATTTGATTTAATCAATATTTAATGTTTAATATAATGATAAAGAATTACTTTAGATTTACTTTGATTTCATATTTTGAATTGTTGAAGCTATAAATTTACTTTAAAAGTTCAATTGACCAGTATTTCCGGTATTTGCCACTTGAAGTTTATTGCCAGTCCGGTAAAATTACCGGTAAATGCCAGCGGTAAAATACAGGGTGAATTTACCGCCCAACCCTGCCGAAAGTAGATTGTGTTTCAAGCGGAAACACGTCACTTGGTGATAATATGGACGAACTTTTCATTCTACCTTTAAAAAAAATCTCATTTTTCTTAGCTAAACTTGCTAAAATTACTAAAATATGGTTAAATTCAAGAGGATAATATACTAAAACACCCCAAATTTTTCTTATCAATTCCTTCTTTCTTTTTTTTTTTTTTTTTTAGGTCATCTGAGTATACTTGTTGTCCATTGTGTGTTAAAAATTTTTAACTTCTTGTTAACTACGGTTCCATTCCAATTCTTTTCAAATATGATATGAAGCATCTTGTGAATTTCAGGATTCCTGCAGCACTGAGGGCTTAGCAGTGGGGCAAAAACTGTCCAAAATTAACTAATATGTAAAAAATTTCTCAGATAAGTCCATTTAAATGTCATAAATTCCCTAATTTTAGCCCTAAAATTAGCCCATTTTTTTTTATTTTTTTTTTGGTCAACAAGTGCTGGACAGCCTGAAAGAGACATCAACACTGTAGTTCTCAATTGATTATAATTATAGTGTATTAAAATAGATACTCAGAAATAAGAAATAATATTTTTCTTGTGTTAGGAAGCCCAGAGAGCAGCCAAGCAAGAGAAAAAGGATGCTGGTGCTGCTTCTGGAGGAAAAAAGGAGAGCTCTGGTACAAGCACCAAGAAAGAAACCCTTTCATCAACCTCGGGAAAGGAAGCTTCCTCTGCGTCAGGAGTGAAGAAGGAACCGAAGAGGGTCCCGGATCACCTGAAAGCGGATGATGCAGAAACCCAGAAACGAGTTGCAAAGAGATTAGAAAAACAGCATCTTCCACAACGGACTGTGGCTCAGCGTAAAGTCCGTCTGTTTAACCACCTCCATCAATATGAGAGGGAGGTCTCACTAACACAGTCATTTTCGTAAGGAATTTTCTATCTTTTATTAACATAACAATGAAATTTGTCAAGTGTTATTATAATCAATATATTCCCAAGACTTGTGGATTTACATGTACGTGCAGAATAATGATAAAAATATATATGTTGTTATAGTTTTTCCGCTGGAGGAATACATCCTGTTATCATCAAACTGGGACTTCAGTATGCAGAGGGTGTAATATGTGGGTCAAATGCACGCTGTCTGGCCATGCTGGCAGCATTTAAACAGGTAAACGAAACTATTTCTTTGAAATTTTAATGCTTTTAAAAAGCTCAAACACACTGTACATCATTCTGTTAACTTTTCATATTCGTACTTCATCAAAAACCACAAGGCTCTTGACAATCATTATTGATATTAAAAGTCTTCATTTGCACATAGACATTCATTTTCCAAGTGAAGGGGGGGGGGGTATGAAAATCATGGAACTCTAGGTATAATCAGCATTGCCAATGACATCAATTAATATTCTTTGTCTCTGTTATTTTCATGTTCCTCATGATACAACCAACCATTATTTAGATATTTACCTCTCAAATTATTTATGTTATTCTTTTAAAATTTGACATTGTAGGTTTTTTTCTATAAAAAAAACAAAAAAAACAAACAAATTTCTGACAGATGATTGAAATACATGTAATGGTACTTCTTTTGCATGAGACACTCCATCCAAAGTAGAGGGGGTTATACTGTTTTACCCCTGTCCGTCATTCTGTCTGTACCACAGTTTGGTAACATATTTCTCAGCAACTGTATATCACAGGTTACTAATATTTTACATGAAGGTTTATATAGGTATGGTGTATTGTGGGATGCATTTTCAGATTCATCAAACATTTACTTCCTGTTTGCCAAGGACTTAGAATTATGTTCATCTATGTTGACAGATTTAATATAAAGCTTAGAGCGGGGATATTACCAGTGAGCATTGACTCACGGATTTCTTGTTGCATTAGATTAATATATGTATTATATAAATCATATACGGTACCAATTTTGATGCACCAGATGCGCATTTTGACAAATTATGTCTCTTCAGTGATGCTCAAACCGAAATGTTGGAAATCCGAAACATGAAAATAAAACTTTATAAAAGTGAACAATGTTGTGCCAAAGACTGGAGCCAAATACTTCGAAGGATCAGATTATACTTCTTGCTAAGATCTTCAGATACATACATTTACATATACTTCAAATGAGCTATTGTCTCTTTTATATAGGTTATTCAGGACTATACTACTCCCCCACAAAAAGAACTCTCAAGAGATCTGGAAGCCAAGTTGAAACCATGCATTAGGTAAAAGGAACAGTGTGTTACAAAACTATATGAACAATGAAATAATGATTCTTTTTTTTTTTTTTCCCATGGTCATGGCATAGGAACTTTTTAAGATACCTGAAATGGTACCTAAATTTTGACATGGCATCATCTTTGGAACCGACAGGTTTTGTCTCCATTAAGACAAGGCATATAAATAATATTATACGTATACTTACAACTCTGGTTCTGATTTGCATTTTCAGCGATACAGGGAAGAGATTTTATAAGATGTTGAAGTGTATAAATTTATATATAAAGTGCTGGTATATATTTTAACAGGTATAAACAATAATAGTGGGAAGTCATGTGATCAAATCCTGTGAAGCTCAAAGGTTTCTCTGACAGTAGATCTGTGCAAATATTACCCCACTTAATTACCCAGTGAAGTTTTTCTTTAAATTCTTATCATGCCTTCTTTCAAAGAGAGTGGGCATGTTGTTTTGCACCTGCAGGCCAAATCTTGTCCACTCAATATATATATACAGTCCCTGAAACGTTCTAATCTTTACCACAACGCACGGTAACCGCACGCAGAGCACGGTGACAGTACGGTGACCGCAATTTGGTGACCGGTGACCGCACGCCTAACCGCGACCAGACCCGCAATGTGAATGGTGACCGCACGCTGAGCGCAATATGAATTAATCATTCGGAATGCTTCGGAATTTTTTCCCACTTGGGTTGATATATTTCTATCATTAGCTAAAAAAAATAATAAATTAAATATAATAATTGTATCCAATACATAATAATATATAGGTAAGAAAAAACATATACATTCAATCAATGGATATAAATGATAAAAACAAACCACATGATACTATGTTGTATGAAAATATGCAGTCTATAAGCATACTGTACATGTATTTCTGTAAAGTATGTTAAATGTTATATACAACCGTACAAGTATTTCTCATGGAGATTATTTTTTTTTCTATTGCACAGTATGTGCAAAAAAGAAAAAAAAAAACCTATATTGTTTTTTTATTACACTGTAACGACATCCAGGATTACGGGGTACATGCATGGCTTCAAAATTTTAGGGCACGAGGAATATCTATACCTGCAAATTAACAAAACACCCCTAAAAAATCTATGCATTAAACAAACACGGACGGTGTACCCCTTGTCAACAACAGTATTTGTTATTAGCAATTGTAACGACATCCAGGATTACGAGTGTACATGTATGGCTTCAGGATTACGAAGCACAAGGAATACATATATACCTGCAATTACAAACACCCTAAAAGATGCATTAAACAAAGACGGGCAAGCATCTGTAAATGTACATGTAGCTACGCTTTCTCTTTGGAGTTCCGAATGTCAATGCAAGAAAAAAAGCCTGAATGCTGACGCAAAACTGTGACCGTGACCGCACGGAAAAATGGTAAAGTTAGACGATTTCAGGGACTGTATATATATAAAGAACCCTTTCCTTCACAAGTTAATAAACTTGGTACTGTGGTTTCCCCAAGAGAATATATAACCCCTATTGTCTTTTAGGTCACAAGGTCAAAGATCTGAAGAACCCTCTGATTTACAGTTATCAAACATAGTGCAGTTATTACCCCTACATTGGTATACCTTAAGAAGTAGATCACCCTCTATTTATTTTTTGGTCACAAAGTCAAAGGTCAAGGTTTCAACTGGACATAGTATGATATTGCTTGCTCGATATCTTCAGAACCCTTTGCTTGATAGACATCAAATGTGACACACTTCAACATCAAAAGGAGTATATGACCCTTTATTGATTTTGAGGTCACAGGTTCAAAGGTCAAGGGTCCAACTGGACTTACTAAAGTATTGTCAACTCAGTATCTTGAGAACCTTTGCTTGTCAGACATCAAACTTGGTACACTGGTACATCTTTTAAAAGAGTAGATAACCCTTATTGATTTTGAGGTCACAAGGTCAATGGTTAAACTACTCTGGACAAAAAAAATGTTGTTCTCTCTGTATCTCAAGAGCCCATTACTTAAATTGTTCTTTTTACAACCAGATCATGTTTTTATATTCATGATTGGTGTCCCTGCTTCAAACTCTCATCTTATGCTACATGCATGACCTTTGAACTCCCAAAATCTACATCAGAGATTAAAAGTTATTTTGTTTTGGTTTGTTAATATAAAAAAGGAATACATGAATGCATAATATTTTTAATAGAATCAAAATGAAACACTTTTCAATGTTTTTCTTTCACAGTTTCCTGAACCAGTGTCGCTTGATGTCGGTCAGTATGGGGAATGCTGTCAAGCATCTTAAACATCACATAACTCATATACCCAATGACCTACATGACCTTGAGGTTAGTATATTGTAGATTCATATATACATCCTTTATTAAATGTGTAAGTTAATTTAAAGAATGGCATTAAATGTTTTAAAAAAAACCTCTTGAATACAGGTATTTTTATTAGGGCCCCGCATGAAATGTGGGTGC